>JANIJG010002258.1:18471-29419 GCA_024611175.1 Megaceryle torquata | reverse complement strand
GCTCCTGACAGGAGGCTGGAGCCAGGGGGGGTCGGGCTCTGCTCCCAAGGAACAAGCAACAGGACAAGAGGAACCAGGCTCAAGCTGTCCCAGGGGAGGCTGAGGTTGGATATCAGGAAAAAGAACATCCTGTCATTACCCCTCTCCTCAGCTTGAGCACTGCACCAGCTTTCTCCTGTGCTTGACTCTGGGTCGGTTAAGGGGAGGGAGCTGCTTTAGGCAAGTGCTGGTGCTGCCACGAGCTCCAAAGAATAAACAGGAGCTATGCACTTGAGGACTGAAGTGAGGCAGAGGCGGCCGAGGCTGTGGGTACTGGAATTTATGTTTAAAAATAAGAAATAAAAGCCAAGCCTTTCCCGTCAGCTCTTAAGGTGCTTCAGGAGAACCGAATGTTTCCTTGGGCAGCAGGAACTGAACAGGCATTTCTCAGGGCAATACTCACGTGTCAGCGCGAGACAGCTCCTGTGACTGGCTCCTGCTGTTCTCTCTGGGGACGTCAGGGACCGAGGGAGCTGAACAGCTTAAAAAGTCACTTTCTGATTCTTTTGCACCATCACATTTCTCTCCAGCTTGGGGCCGAGGGACACTGAGAAGAGATCACAGAAGCAAGTTTGATTTCCTGAAGCTGTTGGTGAACCCACCCTGTTGATCAGCAGAGCAGCAATACCCCAAACTGCAGAGGGGGTTCAGTTCTCCAGCACTACATCTCCCCCCACCTTTCTTCTTTTCTTTTTAAAAAAAAAAAAAAGAAAAACCCCAAAGCAATCTGCACACTACTCCTGCACCATTTCAAGTTTGTTTATCCCAGACTGACAATCCTCTTAGCAGTTACTGTCACCTCAGGAAAAGGATTTGACACATTCTATATAGGAAAAGTATTTTTATGGAGCGGTAATGAGCTGATAGCTGTTTGGCCCCTCAAACAGCCAGGCAAGCAGCTGGGGCTCTCACAATTCAGATTCCAGTCTCGATTCCAGTCACAGACTGGAGCCCGCAGATGAAATGGAACCACTATTTTCATCTACATCACAACGTGTTTTCAGCTTCTGCTGCAGCTGGAAAGGCGCTGGGTCACATTCAGGTGACGTGTGACAAAGGAGCTGCTCCGGACCAGCACCTACAGAAGGGTATAAGGAGGGAGGACTGGAACCCAATTTATCTTTCCAAGGAATTAGCTCATCATCTTCTAATCAAAACCGGATTCTCGCTGCTCTGCTTGTGAGTGGTTTCTAAGGTACTGCCGGGGTGAAGGGGTTCCCCCTACGGAGGCAGCGTTCTGCCCGAACGAGCAGCGGGTGTCACGGAAGGGACTGGACCTCCCCCCACTGCAAGAGGTCCAGCCTGGTCACAGGCGGTGGAGCAGAAAGACTCTAAGGAGATGCAGAAGTTAGATGAGAAGCTGCACAGGTCGGGTAGAGACTCAAAGAGGGTGGGATTCAAGTGAGAGGTCATTTGGGGCAGGACTCAGTGTCTTTAGCAAAGTCCTGATTACGCTGCTACTTCAACAGGAGACTTAAGACGTAGTTTTTTTCCATTTTCAGATACAAAACTGTGCATAAAAGATGCATGAGCCATCACCACGAATGCACAATCACTTGCTCCTCATCAGCTGAAGGGTATTTATTAAGCCACCTCGCCCGGGCAGCACCAAATACACATAATCAAGCCAAAATCTCCCCTTCCAGTCCCCTGCACTCCTTCCTCTGGGTGGAAAACGCAGCAGGCAGACGTGCCACCACCTTCCAAGCATGCTCTGAGATGTCAGTGCTGCTGGAGTACTTTGGGTCCAGGGGATGAAAGGAGCCACACGAGCCCCCCCAGCACCCCAGGGAGGGCGAGCTGTGCTGGCTCTGCTCTGAGAAGGGAGCAGCTGGAAGGAGAGAAGGAAGCCCTGTGGTTTCTCTTCATCATCCTGATATCCTCCCCTGGTTGAGCTCTGAGGTGTCTGGAAGGCTTGTGTGAGGGCTGGGTTTCACAGAAAAGCACGATGCAAAAGGCGTTCTGTTATTCCAAGATGGTATTGGGATCATTTCCAAGGATCTTTAACCTTTACAGGCCAATGAATTTACCTCTGCTTACACCAGCAACAGACGTTCACCTGGGTCTCCTGCATCTGAAACCAGAAATACTCTGAAGGAAAAGCAAACTGTTTGTTGGTCCAGTCTGCGGGTGCAGCCTCCCCACTGAAGCAGGCGAGTAAACCACCTTAAAAGTGAATTAAGGGGAGGCAGTTTCCACCTCAGCTAAAGAGAGCAAATGACCAAAATGCCTCTTCCTCGTACATAAAAGCTGCAATCACAAGCTCATTATTTAAACGGTGTATTCCTGGTGCTTAATCTTCCTGGATTCGTTCAGACACTTGGAAGTTTTTCTGCAAATATCCTCAAAAACTCAGCGGGTCTGAGTAACTTTGAATATTTTATTCTATGTTCCTCAGAACAGCTTTAAATAAATTACACCATAACCTCTGTGTTTTAGTAATTGTAAAACCCGCAGGGGAAGAAGTAAAACCACTTTCCACTTAACAGGAGTTTACCAACATCGTCCATAACGTTTGAAAATAACCCCGGCACCAATGAAAGCACACAAACATTCTCCCCCTTGACTTTAAGAACAATTTACATCTTTTTTTTTTTTTTCTTTTTTTTTTTTTTCTTCTGATTTAGCAAGGCAATGACTCGGAGATGAAATCAGCAGAAGTACTACAATAACCACATTATTTTCTCAGTTCTTTATGAGCTGATGGCTTCAGGCTCTGAAACAATTTTTCAGTCGGGTGAGATGGAGCCTGGCTTCCAAGCAGACAAAAGAAAGCACAACGTCTGCCAGCAGATCAAGCAGCTCCTACCTGCGAGTGATGTATTAAGCTCCTTATTTATTGTTCTTACAGGAACTTTTGTTTCTTTATATTCTAGTTCAGGACTCTTGTGGTCAATGAAAGTTGCCATACTTAACCCTCCTGCCAGGTTTGGTCTTCTCTGCAGTATCCTGCCAAGCGATTTGGTTCGTTCTTAAGTCAATAAATTGCTAGAGAATTAAATTAGCACTGCTGTAGAAATGAGTCACAGAGTAGAGGAGATATTATAGAGGGCCTGACTAAAATAGTCTCCCAACAGGAGTATTCGGCTTCAGCAAAGGGACACATCAGCTCTCTCCTTGGGCCAAAGGCTACTACCCGAGTGGGAAACCAGACCGAGTCTGCTGGCTGCACTGAAACCCCTGCCCCGTTCACCACGGCGCAGCAGGCAGCGGGATCTGCCTGTTGGCCTTTGACAAGGAGCTCACATTTACATCGTTCTCTTAAGGTTAATTCTGGGACCCGGTGGGACTGGTCCAGCCCTCGTTAGCTGGTCGCAGAACGTCCGAAGAATGTTACAAAACAAAGTGGCCGAGTCCTTTCTAGAAACTGCACACCTGCTGTGACCCGACGGCCAGGACTTCAGAGTTTTACCTTTAAAACCCCTGAGCCTGAAAGCTGGGTGACAACGGCCGAGGGTGTGCTATTAACAAACAGCACTAACAAAGCCATGGAATCATCAAATCGTTTGGGTTGGAAGAGACCTTTGAGATCATGGAGTCCAACCACTCCCCCAGCACTGCCAGGGCACCACTGACCCAGGGCCCTCAGCACCACAGCTCCATGGGGGGCTTGGAAACCCCTCCAGGGGTCACGGGGACTCCACCCCTGCCCTGGGCAGCCTGGGGCAGCCCTGGACAAGAAGCAATTGTTCCTCAGCTCCAACCTAAACCTCCCCTGGGGCAGCTTGAGGCCGGTTCCTCTTGTGCTGTTGCCTGGGAGCAAAGCCCGACCCCCCCTGGCTCCAACCTCCTGTCAGGAGCTGTCAGAGCCAGAAGGTTTTTCCCTGAACATTAATGCATCCATCTCCTTTCAGCCCTTCCCAGGAAGATACTGGGTTTGAAATGAAGGCTGTGGGAGAGGAACTGGCACAAAAAGCAGCATCTCCATTCACCACAACCCCTCCCAGCCAACACGCTGACCTTTTAGCTTGTGCTGGAACACGAAGGTCGCTCCTGCTCCCTAACACCGCATGCTAATGGGTCTACCAGTGTTCTGCATTCTCCTAAGACTCTTTTCTCACCAGGGGTGAACTCTGAAGGGACCCGGGGGTCCGTCCAAAAGGAATTACTGCCATTCTGCTGTTTCCATGGCACTGTAACAAGGGGGACATAGAATTAAGAGGTAACCTGGTGAGAACAGACTTCTCACACCCCAGTGGTTTACTCACCTACAAGTGACCGTGCTGTAACTTGCCCCCACAGCCACCTCCCCTCCAATCTAGCAGCTCTTGTGCGGCCCTGAGATGGAAGTTCTCTCGTTTAGCAGGTATAAACTGCCACAAATTCAAGCATTCTGACTGCAAGGAAAGCAAAACCTCAGCGCTGTGTCACGGGGCGATGAAAATCGTCACCGAGACACAAATGAGGAACTCAGAAATGTGACAGAACTGCAAATTTAACTGTCCAGGGAACTGCTTGAAGAGTAGTGGGAAGCAGGTTCCCGGGTGAGCGAGCGTTCTGTGCTCGCTTGTGTCACACAGTGATGCTCTGGATATCTTAGACCTCATTCCCATGCAACCCTCGTCCCGTGCCACGCTATTACATAACTCAGTTAGAAAAAAAAGTGAGTTTGGAGCATATTTATTTAATCTCTTTTTGCTTATCTTTATTCTGTTCCTCCACGGTGACCAGATAGTAACGGTAAAATGTGTGTGACTGTGTCTGAAGGGAAAAAAAAGAGGAGTCTGTGATGTATTCCCCTATTTTTCCTCCACGGGGATGTGTTGTTAACCCTTGCCAAGCAACCCTCAAATATATTTAGATAGAAGTAAGTAAAAGGGAAAGCTATAAATAGCTTCATACATGTGAAATGATACACTGGAAAAAAATAACCATTTGTCAAAAGATAATTAAGATCTATAACCCTTTGTGAGAGAAAAAAAGAGATGAGTAGGATGTAGTAAAAATATCCTGAGATGGTTCCAGTACAGTACTGTTGCTGTTCCCTCCTAATATGGGGACAAAGACTCCTCGAGAGAAATCAGCACCGTATTCAAATTAAAAACAACAGCTGCCACCTTCTGTAACGTAGCCAATAAATTAATAACTCTGCAGGGCCGGGGAGGGGGGGAGGCAAAAAAAAAACCCCCAACCCTCTAAACACACACTGGGACTGGACTCGCTATCGATGTTCCAGTGGAAAACAGTAAAGCTGATGGCAAATGGCTCTGTCTTTGGGGATCCTTGGCGAGGAGAGGTCACCTGCTGATGGCTGTGATAACGCCACGTACCCAGAACGTGCCGAGGAGTATTTCTGCTTCCTCACTGCCTCTGCTGCTGAACGGTCAGACACCAGTTCACAGCAAGTTAAGCTCAGCCGGGAGTTGAACTGAGTCCTGCAGAAAAAGAACCCGGTTATACAGGATGAGCGTGTTAAGAGCAACCTTCAGGACACAACTTCGGATTTAAGGTTATTTCATGGCACATTTTCTTAGCTTCAGAAGAGCTACATTTGCCTGGAAAGCTTTAACCTTCCACCACGTGAAGAATGAACTGAAGTTCCTTCCTCTGTTTGATTTACTGGGTCATTTTTAGTCTGGTACCTTGTACAATACAGGAATTCCTGAGTGCAAAGCAGCTCCAGGACAGCAGATACCGACAGACCGTGCCCCTTCTTAGCTCTGCATCTTGGCACCAGAAGAATTCTCACTGGTAACAGTCCCTTAAATAAGGTGTTGGAGACCAATTTGTTTGCAGTTGTGTTGTGCAAGGGCAACAAGAGAGCTGCAAGTGTTTGAGGTTGCCAAAGGACTTTATACCCACCAAAACAATCCTCCCAGCTCCTCCCACCAGCTTTAGTCACTCTTCACTATGGCAGTCGAGCCCCAGCTCTTCTGGTTTCATTCTTACTGTCAGTGCTACATGTAGTTATGGACAATTTAAAAGAGTGATCCTGCAATATTTTAGGTCTTTGGAAAATAAACTTGACACTAAAGAAGCCTTTCAGAATATGCCACAGAGTGGTTTCTGAAACCTTATAAAATAGGTGGGTTTTTTTCTCCCCAGAATCAAGGGGACCCCGGGAGGCTGAATTAGCAACACAGAACCCAGACACCAAAGCAGCTAAAGCAGCAAGGAAGAAAAACAACCAGCATTTCATCTTTAAATCCAAGAGATGGAGATAAACAGGATATGCACAAATGTGACCTTTAAAACATTATGTACACACCGTTGCTCTGCTCAGCTCAGCGAATACGGCGGCAAAGAAAACCTGAGCAGGAGGAAAAGTTTTGGCCACCTCGACTTTTCGGCTGGGGGGTTTATCAGGGCTGGCTACTCCTGATCCTGAACAGACTGAAATCTGCTGTTGGCTGGAGCTGGCAGGCTCCTGCTCTTGTTATACTGAGTCAACAAATTAACATTTCTGAGAAATGGTAATTCTCCTGTCTCCTCATTTCTGAGCTCCTGGCCTTAAAATATGAGCGTTTCTTTTCCATTCCCCACACAGACCTTGCTACAGACCTGTAAAGAACTTTAATCAATAGGTTATTTCATTGAATGATCATTTGCTAAACTCATTCTTTTTTTTTTTTTTTACTTCAGAAAGTAAAATCTTGTCTGTACCTGTTTGATTTGTTTCCAGAAACAAGACCAAAACCAGTGCTCCCTTACGCTTTTGGATGTTTTGCTCCCATCCAACACGTTCCTCAGCTACCTGAGGACAAAATACAAAAAACCTCATGCTAATCCTGGCAACGTTTGCTGCAATGATACCAAGGTACTGACCCACCAACACTGCGAAGGAAGGCGATGCTTCTTCCAGCCCAACAACTACACACAGAGCTCTGGCTCTCTAGAACACTGACACGCTCTCTAATGCCCTGCACGTGCTCTAAATAATCTCCGTGCGTTAGGATGTCATCCTCAGTTGTGGCTGGGTTTGATTCCCTTAAGAAATGGTTCTTAACACCCCTACCGTGTACCTTTTCTTGGTGCTCCTGAAAAATCTGACTGATGTTTAGCTGAAATTTCTGCTGCCTTAGCTTCAGGTCATCGTTCTCTGTCCTATCACCGTATGAAATGGATTGCACTCGCCCGCAGGAAAGGAATTAACACAGCAAGGGACATATACTAGGTTACCTTGAAGACAGTCAGAGCCCCTGGTTATGTCTCCTCAGAGAAATCTCTTCCCTCTGTTACATAAATGTAGTCGTCTCTCTCTTTCTATTGCCAAAGTCTTTATTCCAATGCCCTCAAAGACAGAACCTGACACGGTTTATTATTGATCACCAGTGACTAAGTTACTTTGAATAGCACAAAAGCTTGCTAATTTTCTCTCCACTTTCACATTCTTTATCCCAAACAGTCACATCCTTGGGCTTCAAATGAAAGCTCGGGCTGCTTACACCATTCCAGAGAAAATTCTCCTAGGGACTGAAGCTAACACTCTCCTCACCATCTCCATGACCACCAGCTTACAAGCAGCACGCTGAGAGCAGCAAGAAAGGGGATGTCTTTTACAAGACAGATGATCCAATCAAGGAAAGCTAACCCGGGCCTGATGCTACGAGTCCTTGTCTAAAGGACAGAGAGCTACTAATCCGAGCGGAGACGCCGCGACGAAGCCGACTGATTTATCTGCCTCAGAGCTGGCGCTGGGGAGAGCTGCACTTCAGAGCTGTAACCTCCAGTAAAGGAAGAGAAGTAGGAAATAAATATGTATAATGAAATAAGTATGAAAATAAATACCAAGTAAAGAACCCCACGGAATAGATAAGGCTTCTGGAAAGAGTTACAACTGAAAGTGGCCTGATTGCTGTCCTCCAGAAAACCAACTGGTTTTAAGGGGAAGATGGCAAGAAGAAGGAGGCCTTAAGGAAGTCCTAACCCCGAGAAAAGGAATTGAGTTGCAACTCAAACTGGCTGAAAATGAACAAGAAAGAAGTTGCAGACTCTCCATTTGTATCAGAAGATAAGGGAGTTTCATATATTTTTCTACCCTGAGGAAAACTCAGTCACCTCATTTGCCATGCCAACAAAATCATCTGTTACAGACGGGGTGAGATCTACCTTACCAGGGCTTCAGGAAGCTGAAAAACTCCTCCTAATTGTTTCAGGGTGAGTTTAAGGCTATCTAAACACCCCTCAGGTTCATCTTTGCTGCAATAGTGACTGTGAAGTCCCACAGAGGATTCACAAAACTGATGCTCAAAAGGGCTCAAAAAGCCTCTTTGCCCTTCCACTGGATTTGATTTGCAGTTACCTCATGTAGGGTCTCTCACTAACTAAGCAAGACATCCTCTGGTAGCACGGTTATGAAGCATTCTGTTTATGACACAAAATTAATATCAATCTGGAAAAATAAACACCTGCAAAATAAACACCTGCAAAATAAACACCTGCAAAATAAACACCTGCAAAATAAACATCTGCAAAATAAACATCTGCAAAGCTTCACAAGTAAGATGCTCGTCGGGGCTTTACTAACACTGCCAGCAGCTCCTGCTGCCAAGCTCCCACAAATGCCACAGTTCTCCGATGAAATAACTATCCTGTTAATGTTTTGTTTACCTCTTTGCCTTGATACTGTACCTAACTTAGGTGTATCACTCCCTGAGCTTCAGCCCTTTCGCAGCAGCTCTGAAAGCAGCGTCGCCGAGCTGGTGCTTCTCAGCTCCTAAGGAAAGCACAGAGATGCTCAGAGAAATAGGGCTCCAAAAACCCATAAAGGACAAACTGAAATTTGGCTCTAGACAGACATACTCTGAAACAAGGACTGGTGAGATGAAAGGACAAAACGCTGAGCGAAGCAGAATCTCCAGGGCCTCGTCCTCCTTTTCTTCCTGCCGTACCAAGACACGCCAGACAACAAAGTTAACACTGATGCAAAAAAAAAAAAAAACAGCCAAGTTTTTGTTTCCTTTGCAATGAAAGGTGTCAAGCAAAGGGATGAGCTGTGCACAAGACATGTACAGTTCTGTCTGAAGTACCCCCCTGTCTCGCCCTGGAACCAGACTGCAGGGCATTACATTAAGGAGGTAAAAAAAAAAACACCCACAAAAAGAAACGTCGTCCAAACCCACCAACTTCTGTTTATTAAAACCAAAAATGTTCAGCATCTTGGGACCGTAATGAGAACAAGAGGTTTATTAGCAAGTCTATTTTCTACTCAACAGTCTAACTAGTTTCCTGCTGTGCTGTTTCCCTAATAGGCCCGTGGATTAAATGCAAAGTTTCCTCTACTAAATGAGGCTTCAGGCTCATGCTGGAAAAGACGACATATTTTGATGAGGAGAAAGTTTTAGGAAAAAAATAAGAAAAGGGGGAAAAAAAAAAAGCAGCTGTTTAAGCCCTTTGCTGCCCTCTGGTCCCCCTGGAGAATTCTGAGCCAGAAGCAAAGACACAGAGAAACAGCCTAAATCACTGGAGGCTGAAGTGCAATTTTCTCGGCGTATTTTGAAGGCTGACATGGACAAAGCGGTGGTAGCAGCACATGTGAGAGGCCAACAGCAGAAGAACTGCTGCAGCAAGTGCTATTAACTCCTTCTCCCTCCTGTCCCCCATCCAGCTCTGCCAGAACGTTCCAGCTTTTGTCATACCCAATATTTCATTTGCTTCCACAGACACTTGGCTTCTGCTTCTCCTCCACCTCTCTTCTCTTGCCTCTACACATCTACTGTTCCCTCTCAGCTTCTCTTCCTGCTGCTCTGCAGCTCTTCCCCGCTCCGTGCTCTGCCGCTTCCCTTCTCTTCTCCCTGCAGCATCAGGTTTTGCCCGAGTCTGTCTCGAGAAGCCTCGCACACCCCGTCCCTGCCCCGTACACCCGCAGGGGACGGTGCCTTCGCTTCGCTGCTGGCAATGCCAAACCTCAGGACTGCAAACAGCCCCCGGTATCGCAGTGCCCATCAATAAACCACGCTACAAAACTATTCAGTGATTTGCACGATGCCCGAATCCCCAGCTTCTGACTGCTACCTGCAGGAACTCTGAGGAGAAGGTGGGTGAAAGATGAAGTTGTGAAGAAAATCTGTCATGAAATACACAGCCTGCAGAATTTTCTATGCGGTGCCACAGTCAGGGGAGCTCCTCTCCTGTTATACCCCTTTTGCTCTCTTACTTGTCCATGGCTCTGCTTGGCCAGCGAGGGGGGCCCACCCTCCAAAGGGGCAGAACAAGTGGCATTAACTCTGCAGGTCCAGCAGATGGGTCCACACTCCTCCTCTCTGCCCAGCCACTGCAGGGAAAACAAACAGCTTGCCTCAAAATACCTTGGAAAATAGCTGCCTCGATCAGCACGACTATTAGCAGGGAATTAACTCGGGCTCACCTGCTGGAATCGAGGCGCAGCTTCCCCTTCCCCTCTGTGCTCATACTCCTTTTTGTGCCCTTAGCACATAGATCATCCAAAAAGCTCTTCCCGTGACTGTGCACCAAGAGCAGGTATTAAAGCTGCTCTCTGTCAGTCTTAAATCCATCTCCCAGCCACTGCTGCCCAGTGCAGCCCCCCCATCCCGCACACACAAACTCAGAGCCTCTGCTTGCAGCTGATGCCGAACCCCCACGGATGCTCCGTCGGCACCAAGCTCTGTGGTCAATCAGGGAATAAAGGGGTCTCTTCCCCTTTCCCTCTACTACAGCAACCTCTGGATGGTCAGAAAAATGTAACACCTGGCACTGAGATTGTCACGAGGATAAAGGGCTTTTGCTGACAGCCAGCAGAAAAGATCTGCTCTTTTTTTCCTCTCCTGCTTCTGAGATGTGTTTTTAGTCCGTGTGATGTCTTCTAAATTCATTACAGAATCACAGAATCGTTTAGGCTGGAGAAGACTGTCAAGCTCATCAAGTCCAATCGTTGCCTGGGCACCACTGACCCCTGGCCCTCAGCACCACAGCTCCACGGGGGGCTTGGAAACCCCTCCAGGGATCACGG
>JANIJG010002256.1:0-30303 GCA_024611175.1 Megaceryle torquata | reverse complement strand
CAGCCTGCGGCACCAGCACTACCGAGGCGAAAGTCACGTGTCCTCGCGGCGGGGCGGTGATTGGTCGTTGAGCTGTGAGGGGACGCGGCCGCCATTAGCCCCCCTTAGGCAGAAGCCGCTCAGTGCCCGTTGTCCGATTCTTCACGGAGTTGGGTTTTTAGCCTAAACCAGAAAGGCCCAGTAGCTCTCCGGTGGTGCTTTATTCTGTTTCCTGTCTTAACTGTGCTTGGCTCAGGCGTCTCTGTGACTTACCGCTGCCAGCCAGGGGGAGAGAGCTTTGCTTGTTTTGATATACATGGAAAATGCCGAGTGATCTGGGGAAAGGCAGCGGTGAGGGGAAGGGTGGGTGTTCAGGCCGGGGTTTTATTTTTAATATTTTAGGCTTGAGCCAGCCTAATATAAAATTGGCATCTTGCCATCATAGAATTGATTACATTGGAAAAGACCTTTTAAGATCAAGTTTAAGCTTTAAAAAAACCCTAAAGTCAAGGCTATGCTAAAAACTGTGTTACATAAGATAAGTTAGGAGGTGTAACAGCCCTGCCTGCCTTTCGTACATGAAGAAATACTTGCAGTTAAAGCTCTGAGCTGGGGAAATCGTTAATTTGAATATTTTTTCCTAACTCTCACTTTACTTATTTTCAGTATGCCAAGTTAAAGGGGAAGCTCAGAGGGGTGAGGTGGGTTCACCACCTGTGACCATGAGTGGTCCAGACGTGCTGTGGACAAGGTAACAAACCCACGTTCATTCCAGTCTGCAGCTGGTACCCACAGGAGCTGCTGCGGCCGTTCCCTTTGTACTCTCGTAAGGTGCAATCACAAAGCGAACTGCTTCTACCAGCACCCACCAGTATGTCCCTGAGTATAACCTGCCTCTCCTGCTTAACTCCTTCAGAAAGCTCCCGAGAGGAAACACAGGGGTGGATTTAATGCAGATTAAAATCAGGCTGGCAACTGTTGGGCTGTAGGTGGTGGTATTAAACCTCTGGTTTACAAGGGTTAATTTTGACCAGAAGTCAAAACTGCTGATTAGTATTCCCCCTTTGCCAGAGTAATTGAGGAGAGGGACAGGTGATGTGTGCCCCTCTCTGAGTCATTCTTTAAAGACTAGTTGGGATCAATTAGTTTTGTTTAATTGGTACCTGACAAATCGGAGTGGACTCAGAGACTCATTTAGGTTGGAAAAAAACTTTTAAGATCATCGAATCCAATGATTCTCCCAGCACTGCCAGGGCACCACTAACCCATGTCCCTCAGCACCACAGCTCCACGGCTTGGAAACCCCTCCAGGGATCACAGGGACTCCACCACTGCCCTGGGACAGCCCTGGACAACCCCTGTGAGGAAGGGTCCAACTCACCCTTGAGGGAACAGACCACTTGATACCTGTCAGTTGTAGGTGAATTTTCTGTTAGATGCATTTAAAGGATACGTTTGATTAGATAATTTATTAGCAAATATATATGTTTATCCATAGCGTCACTCCCTGGCTGAAGATTACCCCATGCCATAAGGCAACGTGTTCTCCCAAACTCGCTCAAAAGTTTCCAGCTGCTGTTTCAGTTGGATTTTTCACGAAAGGCTTAATAAAAAAATATTTCCCTTAGATCCCGGATATACTTTTCTTATGTTATATTTAGGAAGTTAAAAGGCGGGAATCGTCTACAGTACCTGTGTGAGAAGAGATGGCACGAGCCCCTCGGGGGACCCGCCGCCCGGACTATATTTCCCATGATGCATCGCGGCGAGACAGCGCCGTCCCCGTACCCCTCTGACTACATTTCCCATTATGCCTCGCGCGGCAGCCGCAAGATGGTGGGCTCTGCACTGCACGCGGTGCCCGCTGGGAGCGGTAGTCCGCGATCTTCGCCCTGTGGCGCCAAGCAGCAGCGTGCTGACGTCACGGAGGCGTCGCTGAGAGGGGGAGGGAGTGTTGACGGCGCGGGAGGGGTGCGGAGCAGCGCCGGCAGCGAGGCCTAGTCGGCGGCGGGGGGAGCGGGCCGTGCCCGCGGCCGCACCATGTCCGCCTGCCACAGCTGCGCCGCCGCCGCCCGCCTCCTCGGCTCTACACTGCCCTCCGCGCGGAGAGGTAACCGCCGTCCTCTTCCCTCTCCCGTCGTGGCCTGGCCTGATGCTGCTCCCCGCTGGGGCTGGGCCCTAACCGGGCTGGAGGGCGGCGACCCCTTCCCGGTTCCCCCGCCGCCTCTCTGAGGGGAAACCCCGTTCCCTCCGGTCGCAGGAGGGCTGTCTGTGCTCCGCGCCCCTCCAGCCCGCTGTTGCCTGGGGGATTCCGGGAGCGGGGCCCGCCCGGTCACCGCGGAGCGGTGTCGGTAGGGAGCAGCCGCGCTCCCTGGCGCCGGGAGACGAACCCTCTCGCGGGGCCGGGGCCTGGGGAGTTCCGTGCTGCGGCGCCGCGATAAGGGCTTCGGTTAGGAGCGGGTGGCTGCTTCGGCCTTTTCCTTTCTTTCTTTCTTTCTTTTTTTCTTCTGTTAATCTTTTGGAAGTGTCACCCTGGGTGGTGTGAGGGGACAGCCGGTGGCGTGTCTGCGTTAAGGGCAGAACTGCCTGGTGTGGAATTCCCAAAAAATAACCCACAGTGGAATATATTTTCAGAAATATAATGCAAGGATAGAGTTTATTTCAACGGGGGTGATTTTCAGCAGCAGTTGTCCAGTGCTAGCAAATGAGCTTAATTAGCGACTGATTAGCCACCTGCCTTGTTTACAACCTGAACTTGAAATATTTCTCATAAAAACTTGGACTTCTTTAGCAAAAGGTTGTTATTGCCAAGTTGGCAGAAGGGCAAGGCTGTACAAGCCACTTACTGGGAGTGAGGCTGTTACTTTTTTACTACTTTTGTCCTTTCTGTGCCATTCTTGGGGGCAGACAGAGTTGACATATGGTGTGTGCTGCTTTTGGGGAAAGGCAAACCACCCCCAAATTTTGCTGAAAGTCTCTGCTGCTGCCACGTTTGCAACAGGGTTTTGAATGATTGTACCCCCAGTAATAGCCTGACAAGTATGAGATGATTTATTACCTTCAAGAGGTGAGTTAACTGGTTGCAGTTGACTTTGCATTTACATCTCTGACGTCACCTGTGCTGAAATGCTTAAACCGAGTACTTTTGACTCCAGCCTGTCTGGCCTCATGTCAACCTACTGAAACAGTAAACTTTAAAGTAAGTAATGTTCTGAAATAACTTCAGAATTTATCTTCTTTTTTTTTTTAATTTGTATTTGTTTGTCACAAATACCATTTAAAAGGGATATGTAAAAGAATAAATAAGACTAAAACACAGAGTAATGAGGTTATTTATACATCAGCTTTCCATCAGTGGTTCTTTAAAAAGTGAAAACATTACCTTTGGTTCTTTTCCTGTTGTAAGAGTTTACTTTTTCTGTCAGATACTTTGCTTTTGCTGCTTGGAACAAACTTGAGCATATTCAGAGTGGGTGGATCACTCTGATCGAGTGCTTTGTTGGACAGAGAGGAGATTTCTCTTGTCACAGGCTCCACGTCGCTTCCTTGGGCAATAGTCTTCAAGACGTTTAAAGCTTGGCCCAAAAGTTACAATTTCTTTCCTCGAGTGTCAATAATACAGCTTAATAAGCTGTAAAAGAGCCTCCCATTATTTCCTGACACTAATCTGGGCACCCTGGATTGATGCCACTGCTGCTACCAACATTCTTACGTTAGGTGCATGTCCTTTAAAGTTACTGTTCCAAAAACCCATCTGAGCTGTGACTGCCTGTGGTGTGTTTGAGCAAACATTGCTGTGTATTTGAACATTTCTCGTTCAGTGGAAGGTGCCAGGCATTGAACTGGAATGTTGATTTCTCCTCAGAATCTGCTTCTGGGTTTATTTATGCCAGAAAGTAGTTGCGATAACTTTCTTACTGTTTCATTCTCAATTGTACAGTGATATTTTGGCCAAAAAATACCACTCGGACCTCACTGTAAGCACAGGGATGAGGCTTTTCTTGTTTAGCCACAAGGTGATGTAGCAGTAATATTTTTTTATTTCATTTTTTTTCTTCTTTAGCCTATCTACACTTCCTAGAGCTCAGCTTGTGTAGCAGGGTGACCTTAACATTCCCAGAAGTCTGTCCAGCTAAGATTTTTGTGAGTGTGAATTTGCCAGCAATAAAAAGCATTCCAGCCTGGGTGTAATGCTGCTGGCTAGCCCAGTTCTGCTGCCAGTGTACCATCAAATGCTGGAGGTGAAGCCCCACAGCTGCAGTTCCTGACCAGTAGATGGGCACAGTTGGTAATGTGGCACTTACCAGCTCAGCACTTGACACTAAATAATGGAATAGTTGAGTCGATGCAGTTTTCAGTGCACTTTCAGTGTTGCAGAGGTGCTCTGAATTAAAACCAACAATCTTTAGCCCACGTGCAGTGCTTAGTGATGAGTGTTTGTATTAGTGCTTCATCCTTTCTCCTCAGGCCAAACCCCCTGGTATTGCAGGATAGCTGTGTGACTTTGGGGTTTGGTCAGGTGGTTTATGGTTTATTTGTTTTTTTTTTTCTTAAGGAGTCTTTTCTCAGTTCCCCTTAGAAGTGCTAAAACAAATCTCAGTAAAGGATCCATCTAAGAGGAATAAGCCCCCGAGACAGGGAATTAATGCAGAACAGCTCTTGCCTTGTGAACCACCACAGCTTATTCTCTACTGACAAGTGTGCTTGGCACACGTAGTCAAGAGTTCTTTGCAGATTCGGTTGAAAGGACACAACTGCTCATGAAAATATCACAGGAAACGTCAAAATACTGTCTGACTTTCATTTAAAAAAAAAAAAAGTCATGCTGTGTTATGGTGGCACTCAGCAGGGGAATTTAAAGTGGGAAAGCACATTGATTCTTATTCCTCCCTCATGTTTACAGGCAGAAGTCGTGCTCTTACAGATCTTTTTAAAAGGTTACATTAGTAGTCATGTTAAAATAATTGCAAATCATCTTCAAGTTTAGGTATCTTAAGTGGCATGTAAGTTAATAAAGCAACTTCAGATCTCATTTGACACTCTTCTTGGTTTTGACTTTGCCTGTGAGAGTTTTCCTGGTAAATTTAGGCTTGTCTGTAGTGCTTTGCTTTTATTTTTCTGTTTTCCTGTTACAGTAGCAAGGTGAATTTTCTTTTTCAGCTAAGATTACAGTTCTTAGGTGTCATTGTGACCTCTTTCAGAGCTAATCAACTGTACTCCTCTTGCCATTCTTGCTCTTTTTATTCTTTTTTTTTTTTTAGAAGAGTTTTTGGAGTTTCTTGTAGGCCTCTCTCATCTCTCTAACATGTACGATCAAGTTTTTAATTGTCATTGTTGCTATGTAGCTCTTCTGTTGCTAAGTCACAGAGTTCTTATCAAAACCAGACAGCAAGTGAGAAATTGGCCACTTTAAACGAGAGCTGAATTTCAGGCTCTTGTCTGTGTTGAGAGATGTTGAAATCACCAGCACAACACATGTTGGTTCACATCATACCTAGTCATGAAGTGTAACTCTACCCGCTGTTGCAAGAGGAGGAAAAGGCTGTTTAGTCTCTCAATGAGGTTTTGTTCCTGCTGGCAAGAAGCTATTTCAACAAAGTTAAGATGATTCTGAATTTACTCATGCCTGCCTGTCAGCATGTGCCAAATATGACAGTGCCTTTCAGTTTTTCTCAGGACACCTTTTTTTTTCCTTTCCTTTTCTTTTCTTTTCTTTTCCTTTTTTTTTTTTTTTTTTTTTTTTTGGTCAAGCAGTACCTCAAATTCCTGGAAACTACTTTATTAGAGTTCACAAGAGAAAGCCAAACCCAGATGTGCAGCCAGTGAGTCTGAGACGTTTCTTGGGTCATTTTTGCGTAATAAGAGACCTTTGAAGTGTCTCCTTTTACTTCAGGGGTTGAATTATTTCACAATAAGTGCTGAATGTTGATTGTAGTTATCATTCTGAGAATTGGTTTCATAACTGGGGTGTTCCCTATTTCACGACCCAATGGGACTCTCAGTTGACTGACTTTTAGAAGACCCGGAATTACTTTAGGTTTATTTTTGGACAATCCAGTCAGCTTTTAATGAGGTGAACATTAATGTGGTGAGGAGAATTTATTTAGGGTAACTGAAATATAGATGTTCAGAGTACAGTTGTGTTGCTGAAACCTATGAGCTCTATTTAATGTAAATGAATTCTGGGGATTGGTGGCGCTGGGATTAGAACTAGAGTATTTTTAATGTTTAATTTTCATTTGGTTTTAGGTATTACTTGTGGTCGTACACGCATCCCTGTTTTAGGAAAACTTGGGACTTTTGAAACTTGTTCCCTAAGACGAATTCCTCTTAGAAGCTTTTCAGAAACACCAGCCTATTTTGCTTCAAAGGATGGTGCGAGCAAGGATGGTTCTGCAGATGGAAGCAAGGTAATCTCCACGTGTTAAGTTTTTCAATAGCTTATATAAAATGTTTCTTAAATGTTTATAGTAGACCTTTTCCTTAATTTAAATCAGTCTTGAAATTTTTGCTTACTTTGATCCTTCAAATTAGCACAACTGATGGTGAAGAAAAAATTGGGTTGTGAATTTCTTAGCAGATAAACCTTAGAAACTTCCCGTAACGCTTTTTCCCAGTTTTATAAATCCTTTTGCTTAGTGTAAAGGGACACTTGAAAACTTTGTAGACTTATAAATTCCCAAGTTTCAGGATCTCGGGAAAGAGTAACAATCAGAACAATTCTCCTTCAAAATCCTGCTACTCCCAAGTAGGCTGTTTAAAGTAAGTATGTTTAAAAATGTGTTTGTTTTCAGCACTGGTTAGGTAGCTGTATTAGTGAGACAAGTTTTTGAGGAGACTGGCTTTATTGTTAGTAAATTGTAATCTATTTTCATCCTAGTCTTTCTCTATAATTATAGTTAATAAACAGCTTCTTCAGATAAATGATTACCTGGGGGGTAAAGCTCCTCTTTAGTCAGCAAATAAGATTTTGAGAGTTCATGGGAAATAACTTTGCCTTAGTATAGCGAGTTGTGACATCTTAAGAGCTGTCCAGATGACACAAGTGTGTTCTGAGAGCTCACATTAAACTTTTTTCCTAAAAGTAAAGGAGGAAGATAATATTTAGTAGTATATTTATTGAAGTGTTCTGAGGAGAAATGAACAGGCAAGCAAGGTTTAAAAAGAATGAGGAACTGCCTTAGAAAAGGGAAAAGAGATCTTTGCTGTTTCCTAAAATGTAACTTTTGTTGTTAATCAAGGTCTGAAGGCCTAGAATGGATATGGAGTTCAAAAAAATCCATAACCTTAAACAGCGCTATGCAGGGTAACACAGAGAAAGACAGGTCTCTGTCACAGACCTCTGCTTTTAGAAGTAAAAATAAAGTCTTTCCAGGCAGTTTGAGATGCTTGTTTTGTAGGCCATATCTACCTTACAGTCATCTGCCAGCATAGCTACATCTGTCAAGCACACGAGAAGAGTTGTGCCTTCAGAAACCCTTAGAATCAACACAGTTGCCATAATGAAATTGCTGCTCTTATAAGTATGATTTGTTTTCTTCTCTGGGGTTAGAATAAATTATGTTGCAGTATGTTATTAAAACATTCCTGATAGGGTTTAGCTTGTTCTAGTGCCAGTCAAGCTGTTTTAATGTAGATATGGGATGCCTCTTCCACTGGCATCCGAAATGCAGATCTGTGTGCACTTTGAAATGTTTGTATCCTGTTTGAAGTTTTCAAAGCCTTTAAGACCTCCTGACAGTAGTTTGTTGCTCAGCTATTGCAATACTGACGTTACTGGATTCCATAAACACACTGCTAAATGCCTAATGTAACAGCTCCATTCTTTGGGGCTAAGTGTCTGGAAATCTTTTTTAGAAGTCCGTTGGTGAGGGGGGTGGTAAAAAGTCAAGCTCTGGAAGCTCTGGGAAAGGAGGGAACCAGCTGCGCTGCCCGAAGTGTGGTGACTTATGCACGCACGTGGAGACCTTTGTGTGTAAGTTTTAACACCTTTTTTTTTTTTTAAAAAAAACCCCACAGATGTGACCATATTTATAATCTAATGTAGTCCTGATAGGTAGGCTAAAAATGTAGCTAATTGTACAATGTTGAAGATGTTGTCATGCTTAGTTTGGCCGTGTTGCAGTAAGCGTGTGGTGTCTCTGTGGATACGTTGGTGTAGTTTCCTGTGCTGTTTGGTGGGGAGAATATGGTAGTGGAATTCAGAGTGGGAATATGCAGTTTTAAAATTGTTTTACGCAGCAGAAGAGATGTTCAAGTGAATAATGCCATTTTAACTATTCTATTTCTGTCCATTATATCAATATATACATATATGTGTACATTTGTGATATCTGTCCTTGGTTTACTAAATAATAAAATTTCAATCCTGCCTGTACGATAACCAAAGTGCTTATCCCTCAGACAAATTAGTATATGATAGATGGTTTAGTAGAAAGGTCTTCTATAGTCAAGTCAGATGCATAATACATTCCAAATAGGAACCTGGAAAGTCCAAGTAGAAAATCCAAACTGCATCAAACACCTCATGTCCAGCAGCAATAACCACTTGTTTTTGATGTATAGTCAAAATTAATGCCATTGATGTTGATGCTTTAGGTTCTATCAGACCTGAAGATGCTTCTTATTTCAGTGCTAATGAAACCAGCCTAGAAAGTATCTGTCAGAAAGCAAATAGCCAGAGTTAGTTGGTGGGGCTCAGGGAGGAAGTATCAAGTCATGAACAGACTTGTGCACTAAGAAGCTTAAGACAAGGTCAACACAAACTTATTCCATGGTTGTTAATGTCACAGTTGGTGAAAATAACAAGCAGATGTGCTGTTATTTGCTGCTACTCCTACTCTTTAATAAAAATCATCAGATGTGGTGATTCACAAGACAAATCTATAGTAACAGTGTATTTATATTAGATAAAAGGATCAGTTCTCAGCTACTTATTTATTGGGTTAGGCTTTTTTGGAAGTAAGGTCTCTTTGTTTGTTTAAAGGCAGCAGGGTTTTCTGAAAAACGTGTCACTAGTTGATGGAAGGAGAAATAAAATCCTGTGTGGCCTTCAATATGTTGGCCTCTCCCTGGACTAGATGAGGTTAAAAATCCTTTTGCTGTTTTCAACCACATTTACCTTCTTATCAAGATGATTTATGAGTAGACAGAGACATTCTGAAACTGCCTAACTTCACGGGTGTGTTACTTCACGAGCCTTGTTACTGGAGTTTGTGCTTTTATCTGGAAATACCATTCAAGCATTGCCCCAGAGCAGAACTCTGGAAAGCAGAGGTGTGATTTAGTGTGACTTTTTTTTTTATTCATCTTGAGAACAGCAGTCATCAGCTTTCTATTTGGTAACTTAAACCAAGATTGTAATTAACCAAGATTGTAATTATTCTGATTTCTCAGATTCCTGTGAGTCATGGTGAAGTTTTCTCTGGACCTGTCATTTTGGTTTAGTCTGTTAATTTGAGTGTGCTGCTTCCTGGACAAACTGTACAATATAAAGCTGTTGTAAAATGGAAAAGCTAAGTTCTAATTATATTTCATAATATTTTAAAAACCTCAAAAATATTAATAATAATAAATAAATCTGTTCCATTCTGCCCCAAGTGAATGAGGAACAGGTTGTAGTAAACATACTGTAACTTGATTTTTCAGATAAGCCTTTGGTGTTGCTTAGGAAAAATGATGATAAACTCTATTCTGGTTTGAATTACAGAACTGCAGAGCCTTAAGTAAATACCTAAAAGCAAAAAAAAAAAAAGGCAATTATTATTTTCTTTGGTTTTTAAATATTAGGCTTCTTTTCAGTCATTTTGACAGAAGTAGGGAAAGAAAATACTGGATAAAAGCCACATTTTATTAGTAAACTCATTGCCATTGAGTGGCAGAGTGATAGGCTGGTTGTCCAGTGGAGTTTGGTTTTAACTGGGCTTTGCTTTGTATCCACAAACCTTGCACAAGGATTTGCTTGGTAATGATTTTTCGGTAATTAACAATTAAGGAAGAATATGATGCAAACCAAAAGGAATTTTGCTTTGACACCCTTTGTCAGCAGTTCCTGTATCATTTTGGGTTGGGAGCCTCTGGCAGGAGAGTGGTGTAATCAATGAAATGAGACATGAGTGAAATCCATTAGCTCTAAAAGCTGATTGACATAAGAAGCCTTATCCAGGTGCTGCTTTGACTCTCCACCCGATACCATCGGGTTGGCTCCATCCTCCAAAGCAAGACTTCCCTGCCACTCTGCAGACTTAACAGGCAAGAAGCTTCCTTGCTGTCTTTTCCCTGATGTCTTTTTACCTTCTAGCAGTTTAATAGCAGCCTGTTATCTCAACCCTACAAGTCTTTTAAAGATAAATCCTCCCAATTGTTTTGGCTTCCTGTATGTATCGTACAAATGCGGCCGTGCTCTTTGGCAAGGTCAGCTCCTAGGGACTGTGGAAATCCCTTTGCACCTGCAGCCTCTGTGGTAACACTGCTGACACTTGACCTGCATTTTACCACACTGTAAATATTTGCAGACACTTTAGTGACAGGGAGGTAATTTGACATGAAGGCTCTTTGCTGTGCTTTTATGTGTTTGCTAAAAGAATGTATGAAAACATATTTAAGAATGGCAAAGTTGCTTGCAATTTTGAATGTTCAGTTTTAAGGATATAGGCGAGCTTAAACTTGGTTTCCTTGCATTTTAGAGCATCCCTTCTCCATTTGTTCGGTTCTTTTAAAACTCATTGACACTTTTTTTGCAGATTACTGCAATGCTCAAGGGACCAACCCCTTGCAGAGCTTGGTTACCTCTGTAATCACAGACTTTACTGGTCTTGCTGAAAATCAGGAATTTCCCTAATAACCTTACTATGCTGCTTGGAGTAATTGATGTGTACTTTTTCTTTCCGTGAATGATGTTTTAAAGATGCACAATAGTATTCTTACAGCCTGCTCTTGATTTTCCTTTTTTTTTAACATTCCTGTGGGTCTATAAAGGGGACAAGTATTCCTATGGCTATTCCATGCTAATAAAGCTGACTATTAGCATATTGCATAAGGAAGGACAAACAGCCTTGTGGCACTATAGTCATTAAGAATGTCAGAGGTGTTTTGAATGAGCATAAGGAGAAAGTCTGATTTGCTGTCACTTGCTTTGTTTGTTTGTTTTTCCCCAACAATCTTGTGCTAAATAATAGTTATATAAGAGGAGTGCATACAAATGATTCTCCATCATGTTCCCATCAGATAACAGTAATTTGGGAGGTTGCCAGGAGAACTTTCCAGCTGTTACACAGATTTTTCTTTGGAGTAAAGTTAATAAAGCTGTGATGGTCACAGCATTATGTGCTATATTCTTTAAATCTGCTGGTCTTACCCTGTCATAAGTTGTGTTTAATACTAAAAAAACCTAAACCAAACCACCCGCTCCTCTTTTGCTGATGCCAGCTCTACGGGAGGCAACAAGAAGTTATAAATAAGCAGCTTGTTTGTTGCTAAAGGCTGTTAGTAAAATCAGCTGGTACTACAGTGTTCAAGCCATTTTCTAAAAGCTTTTTATGATTTCAGGAGCTTTGACACTGAAGCTTTTTTCATGTGGTTGTTTTGCTACATTTGCTTTGCTTTTAATTTAATACATTTACTAATGTATTTATTTTAAATCAGCCTTATTGCATATGATTTACATTTAATAGCATGGTGATATGGACAGAAAAAAATACAGTTTGGATTATGAATTTATTCTTGTCCATTTTCAATTACTTCCAAAGGGGGGGAAAAAATGAATAGTGTAAGTTCTGGTATGCAGGCTTTTGAAACCACTCTTTGCAGATAACAGGTTTTCTCAAGGCATAGCTTACAAAGTCAGAGGTAGGAGGGTTTGGAATTTGAAAGAAATTTGTTCTACTCTTGACAGTAAAAATAAATAAGCAAAAGATCTTGCAAAGCACCCGAGTCCTGATCATCTGTTGCATACCACAGCTGCCTCTTGTTGGGATTGAGCCCTTTGTGTGATCCTGCTGTGCTCTGTGTCCTGGGCTTGGGTGACTTGAGCAGGCTTCATGGTGTTCCACAGCCAGTGGGACGCAGAGCCTTTATTCTGTCCCTGACCACAGGCATTTTATTTGTCTGCTAGGTTGAGAGTTAGAAACAATCCCTGCATAGTTAGAAGCCCTCATTCATTTTTCCCTGGCTCTGAAATGTAAAGTTTCCTCTTCTGAGCATATTGCTTCTGAATAAGTACAAAATAGAATTTGGCTTTTCAGTCCCTTGTGTGGTTGCTGCCCTGTGTTGTGACTTTTGGGGCAAATTGTGTTCTCTTTGTGTCAAATTTTGTAGTCCAATAATTCCTTTTAATGCTCCTAGGGTGAATGAAGGGGAAGGTCTGTGTAAACACAGAGGTGGCTGTGCTGTCTTACAGGTGCTTGTCCTGTGTCTGACAAACTCAGGCTGTTGAATTAATGCTGTCTAAACAATTCCTCTGACAGCTTTGCTTTACTTTTTTTCTTTTCTGCAGCCTCCACCCGTTTTGTGAAGTGTGAAAAATGTCACCATTTTTTTGTGGTACTGTCAGAGGCAGACACAAAGAAGAGCATCATTAAAGAGCCTGAGTCAGCAGCAGAAGCTGTGAAACTGGCATTCCAGCAAAAGCCACCTCCTCCACCGAAGAAGGTTTGGATCTTAATTCCTCCCCTCCCAGTGCTTCCCTGAATTACCACATGGTGAAATGCTTTACTGCTTAAGCTGCATCAGGTACAGAATGGTCCAGTGTCAACGAGCAACAAAGGAGAAAGACGATTAGCTCAAGATTAAACCTTTGAGAGCTTCATGACCCAGCAGAACACTGATAAAGAGAACAAGTAGATCCAATAAAATTACTTGAGCTTGTTTTCCTCTGGCTTTGTTCTGTGACTGAAGGTCCAGTACCTTTATTTTCTCTCTGTGACCCGGAGATGAAATTCAACCCTCACTGATCTTTTATGTCCTGCTATGGTCTCGTAATCTATTTGTCTTGTTTCTGGGTGAGAACTTTTGAATCAGCTTTTGGTGGTGACCCATCCTAAGTCAGTTGGTTTCCCTCTCCCCAGGAGTGAGAGTGGTTTGTTCATTGTGTTTCTGAGTTCCTTCTGGACTTCAACAATTTCTGAAGCTGTATGTGGCTCCTGGATGGACCTCTTGTAAGACATGAAATATTCTTGAAATTTCTGTTCCTTTTAAAAATTTGGGTGAAAATGAAAATGGGTTTAAACATTATTAGGAGAGAAGAGACAGACACAGTCTGTGTAAGCACCACTTTTTAAAGTAAACTTAACAGGATTGTATTTTTGTATTTTAGATGCTGGGTTTCTCTTTGTCATTCTGTAACGGTTGGTTTAGACCAAAGTCCATCTTTGGCACAATACACAATTTTTCTTTTTTTTTTTCTTTTCTGCTTTAGAAGTATTATTAAAATGGAGTTGTTTTTTCAGATTTATAACTACCTCGACAAATACGTTGTTGGTCAGTGTTTTGCCAAGAAGGTGCTTTCAGTTGCTGTGTACAATCATTACAAGAGAATCTACAACAATATCCCAGCTAACCTGAGGCAGCAAGCAGAAGTTGAAAAGCAGACTTCTTTAACACCAAGAGGTTTGTATGATCTTGGGTGTTTTTCTGGGCAAATAAAACTCACCTTTTCGGGGCTCTAACTTAAGAAACCTGAGAGAGGTTTTACCTTAACACTAGATGTTCTGTAATTGGATTGAGTTAAAAATTTCTCTTAATTTTCACACTTCTGTGATTCAGTTAAAAGTAATTCAGAAGGTTTATGATGCCATGGGTGCTTCCAACCATATTACCTAGCTTTTGTTACTGACATCTGTTCATAGGTATCTTCCTTTAACTTTATATGAGCCTCCTAAACTTCCCTTTCTAATCTCATTTACTGCTTAACGGTAAATCTGCTGCTTAATCTCCAAGCAACAATGGAGATCACAAAGACAATATTTTGCATAGTGGATTTGACAAATAGTTTGCTTTCTAACCCCACTTGCTGCTGTTGGCAGCATCTGCTGGTCACCATAGCATCATTCCACAGCTAGCATATGTAGATGGAGTTTACTCTTGGCAGTACTTTTGCTACTGAGTAAGCATGTAGCTATGTTGATCTTACTTTATTTTTAGAAGTAGGATTAAGTTACTGTCTCTGATTCAAAGTATACCTTGTTTTTTTTGTTGCCTTTTTTAAGGTGTTTTGTTCTGTCTTGCAATCAATAGTAAGCTAAGCAAACAATCTTTTTTTTTTTTTATTTTGATTTGAATTTGTGTAAAGTAGTATTATAATTGATGGGGGAAACGTTAGTAGCAGTATCCTGGTAATGGCAGGAGAGTGTTTGTGTACCTGGCATAGAATTTCCTGACCCTCCTCAGGAAGATAAAATGGTGCACAGCCAGCAGGACTGGCACTGAACATTTATTATGGAGAGTACTTTGAAATACGTGAAATCTTACATGGTAACAGTCAGATAAAAATGTGAGAGTTTAAAGAAGCCTTTCCAAAACAAAGTTCTGTTGTAGTTCCCACCCCCATAAGTGGGCTTAAAATGAAATTCTAATCAGATGAAATAGATTGTTACTGTTTACAGTAGTAGACAACTTGCTGTCAGTTTGAAAGACAGTTGGGTTTTGGGTTAATTTTGATAGCACTAAAAGCTAATTCATGTGGGGATTTCTTGTTAGAAATACATTCATACACAGTGATGGGATATATTCAGAAGAGGGCAAGAGGTGGAGAATTTATAAGCTTTTCTATACTTATTTTTTATTACTGTTTTCATCCTCTCTCTTAGAATTAGAAATCAGAAGACGGGAGGATGAGTACAGATTTACAAGTAAGTGAACTCTCTCCTCATGTCCTCCTCTGCAATATCTCCTTTTTTGATGTTAATATAGAATAGTCTTCAGTGACCACTAGTTTGAAATGCTGGCTAAAATCCTGTTTGCTTTGCTGCAAGTGAATTTAGTTGATGGCCTTGTTAATTTTTAAGAGGTGACTAGGATTTTACTCTATCTGATTCTAGGTGGAAAGCAGGTAAACTGTAAAAATACCTTTTATGAAGTTAAGTAATTTGCTGCCCTTAGACTTATTCTCAGTAGACCAAGTGAAATAGAATAGTTATTATTATTTATTATTATTATTTAGTTAGATCTGTGGTGTGATTTATATTAGTAAGACCATATAGAACATCATGTGAGGTAGATAAGAGATTGTGCAAGTGTTTTTTGCAGGGTATTTATTCTCCTGAAAGGCGCTGTCACCTTGAACCTCAGAATGCCTTTTTTTCTTTTTATGTCTGGATGATGTCAGTTATGTTTATTTTCACTCCACTGACTATTGAACTTCTTCCTTAGTCATATAGATCAATTTGTAATCCCAGTTACACCCCTTTAAACCAGCTTTCTTGATCTTCAGAATTCTACCCTGCAATCACTGAAAACTAGTGCTCTGTAAAAAGAAAATCCAGCTCAGATCTCTATATCTGTGTGTAGAAACAAAACGTGTAACAACTGAACTGAGAAAAGTCTTGACATCTTGACAGTAGAGCTGTGCATTGCTTTTGTCATTAGAGTACACCAGTTCTTGTACACTTTGATCAGAGATCAACAGTTTGGGTCTGTTTCTTCTCACAGGTTAAAAAAATACGTAAAAAATACAGTTAAAATGAGTTAATTCATAGAGACTGAAAATATATCTTGTTTTTGATGTAGAGGAATATTTTTAGATAATCCACTGCACCATCAGACATTCTTTTTGTACAAGCTTGTGCAAAAATCCAATGGGAACTCAGGTTTATTTGTAATAATTGTGCCATATTTTTGTTGGGGTATTATCTGTAAATTTCTGTACAAGTAGAATTATAGGTTTGCAGAAAAAAAAAAACCCAGAAGAACCAAGCTTTTATAGTGTATTTAAGGTAATGGCAGACCTTGTCAGTGTTCAAACAGTGCTGTTACTGTTCTCTCCAGAACTTCTGCAGATCGCTGGAATCAGTCCACACGGTAACGCTTTAGGAGCATCGATGCAGCAACAAATGAACCAGCAGATACCTCAGGAAAAACGGGGAGGAGAAGTACTAGATTCACCCAATGATGACATAAAACTTGAAAAAAGTAATATTTTGCTGCTTGGACCAACTGGATCAGGTAAAGAGCTGCGTGGGTTTTATAGGTGTCTGGTTTTTCTTAGAACGAATTGTTAATGAGCGATTTTCCTCTTTTGTGATTATTCCAAATTGGTGTCTAAAAAGGTCAACTGTGAATTCCAAACTGGGATTTTTGTGCTTTTTGCCATGGTAACAAACTGAGCTAAATGGCCTTGAAAAGGAAGGAGGTCTGGTCATGTGGTTTTCTTTCTTTTTTTTTTAAGTGCCTGTATTATTCACTGGCTGATGAAAAAGGTGTGAGATTACATGGGTCTTATTTCAGCTTAGTGAAAATTTCCCTGCTTAAGATAGCAAGTTGAGATGCTGTGGCTAGTGTTGTTTCACCAGTGGGACAGACCAGTTACAGAAGGTTAAGAGAAATTATGGTCATAAGAAGGGGGAGTGTTTGTGCTGAAGTGATAGCATTTTGCAGACTATTTGAGAGAACATTAACTAAATAATATTTTAATTCTGTTTCTCCTCAACTTCGAAGCAGGAGCAGTTGGACTTTGCACTGCACCCTGAGTGTCTGCAAAGGACTACTGATTTATTTAATCCTTAATCTATGCAAGTACCTGTGTTTTGGTTTTTATATCGTGTGATGTTTTATTTGTGATACTGTGTGCATTTCAAGCTGTCTCAAATATGTAATATAAGACTAATTCAGAAGTACAGCTTGCCAACATAAGAAAAAAAAAAAGCACTGTTTATGAAAACTAGCTTCCTTGGAAAATATTCTTTCATGCCAGCATCTTCATACAGTCATAATTCAATATGTCTAATGATGGTAACGATGATCCTGCAGTAAATATTTGGGTTTGTGTGCTCTAGAGAAATATATGGAAGCCTATAACCTACAGGTTTTATTTTCTCAGGTAAAACCTTGCTGGCTCAGACTCTAGCAAAATGCCTTGATGTACCTTTTGCTATCTGTGATTGCACAACATTGACTCAAGCTGGCTACGTTGGTGAAGACATCGAATCTGTCATTGCGAAACTCCTGCAGGATGCCAACTACAACGTAGAAAAAGCTCAGCAAGGTAAACTTCTGCAATGTGGTTCGTGAAGTTTATTGACAGACTGTGTTCATCTCACTTAAGTTTTCTAAACTGAGACCACCAGTATTTCTGTAACTTACATTCCTGTTGTGTCTACCTGATTTTAACACTTCAAATCAGAAATAACCTGAAAAGAGCTCTAAGTGTATCTTGTAGTGTTAGTTCTTGGCCACAGTTGGACAAGATTGCATACAGATTTTTGCTGTGTTAAGTGCTGTCCTTCCCTGTGCCTAAGTTCTTGCTTCTCTTAAAAAGTGGAGTCTTCCTTAAATCCATTTTCTTTAACTGCAGGAATTGTTTTTCTGGATGAAGTAGATAAAATTGGCAGTGTTCCTGGGATTCATCAGTTACGGGATGTCGGAGGAGAAGGTGTTCAACAAGTAAGTGCTTGGGTGGGGTGATTTTACACATCTGTGAAGGTAAGCCAGGTATGGTGTGCCACCTTATATGATGCTACACGGTGGAATTTTACATTGCCTATTTCTTCTTTCCTTCCTAGGGCTTGTTAAAATTACTAGAAGGCACAATAGTAAACGTTCCAGAAAAGAATTCTCGTAAACTGCGTGGAGAAACGGTGCAGGTTGACACAACAAACATTCTTTTTGTAGCTTCTGGTGCTTTTAATGGGCTTGACAGAATTATCAGCAGGAGGAAAAATGAAAAAGTGAGTGTGCTTGAACTGATGGAAAATAACTATCTCAATTACTGTTCACAGTACTGACTCCTGAAGGTCTTGCTGTATATGTAAACCCCCTAAGTTTAAGAGCAGTGGTTTTCTATCTATTATCTGGGAATTTGGGGTCAAGCATAAAAAGGTAGTAAAGAACAAGTCTATTTCTAGTAGGCTTCAGTAGCTTGCAGTGGTCTCTGCTGCCACATTAATGTGTAATGACATCATCAGTCACTCCAGATTTTTAATACTCATGGAACCTGATTTAGTTCTATAAAGAAAACTATTATATTTCTGTAAACATAACTCATTTGTTTTGCAGTACCTAGGATTTGGGACACCATCCAATATGGGAAAAGGCAGGAGGGCTGCAGCAGCAGCTGATCTTGCAAATATAAGTGGAGAGTCTGATGCACATGAAGATATGGAAGAAAAGGATCGTTTGCTGCGGCACGTGGAAGCCAGAGATCTCATCGAGTTCGGCATGATTCCGGAGTTTGTGGGACGTTTGCCTGTTGTGGTTCCTCTGCACAGCTTAGATGAGAAAACCCTTGTACGGATTCTGACTGAGCCACGAAATGCGGTGGTTCCTCAATACCAGGCACTCTTCAGCATGGATAAGGTTTGAATTTTTATTTGATGGCTTTTTAATCTTCTTGTTTATAAAGACAGTGTTAAAGTGATCTAAAATAGATCTAAAATCACTTCTTCCCCCCACATGTGCACCTCCCCACTCTGGGGTGGGAGGAAGAAGAAAAACTGGCAATTTAACACATTTAAACCTGACTGGTTTAGTCAAGGTAACTGTCCTTGTAGAGCAAGTAATTTGGAAGCAGTAGAGCTGTTCTTCATGTTAAATGTTCAAATGAACATCCATGATCTTGTCTAATAGGCATCGAGAGCCACTCATGTACTGGAGAGGTACTTGTAGTAGTTGTACATAGAGGTCAGTAGTGGTAATGTTAGTCAAGTGTAGTGTATGGCTGGAGCTTGATGTATAGAATCATCAAATTGTTGAGGTTGGAAAAGACCTTTAAGGTCATGAAGTCCATTCATTAACCCAGCACTACCAGGGTACCACTGACTCATGGCCCTCAGCACCACAGCTCCACGGCTTGGAAACCCCTCCAGGGATCAAGGGGACTCCACCGCTGCCCTGGGCAGCCTGGGACAGCCCTGGACAACCCTTGCAGGGAAGAAATTGTTCCTCAGCTCCAACCTAAACCTCCCCTGGTGCAACTTGAGGCCATTTCCTTAGCTTAAATGTCCTGGTCTGTAACAAGCAAATTACTACTGTTTGTTACTTTCAGTAAGGCTTGCACCATCCTACTCGATGCACTGTGAGTTGTAAATGAAATCATTAACTAAACTTATTTTTTTTTCCTCTATGTAGTGTGAATTAAATGTAACTGAAGATGCATTGAAGGCAATAGCCAGACTGGCCCTGGACAGAAAAACTGGTGCAAGAGGTCTTCGATCTATCATGGTGAGTAAAGTCTCAAGTAAATGAAGCTACTTAGGCTTTTGTGTATGGACCTAATCGTGACAATTTTCAGTCAAAGCCTCACGCACTTCTGGGTCTTATATGGATACAATAAGTCTCTTTCTAAAATGTGGCTATTGAGAGATCTTCCAAGAAAATCTTCTAGCTCTGCCACTCGCTTGCCAACCGTATTGTTTCATAGAAGAATGTGTACAGAAATATTTATTTCTTTACTCTTTGTTTTCTTGTAGGAAAAACTGTTGCTGGAGCCCATGTTTGAAGTGCCCAATTCTGACATTGTATGTGTGGAAGTTGACAAAGATGTTGTAGAAGGCAAAAAAGAGCCAGGATACATTAGGTAAAACCATAGTGGCAGTGTCAGAACAGCTGAGTAACACAGCTAGACAGGTATTCAACGGGTGTTTGCTCTGGGGACAAGCATACAAACACAACACCACGCACATAACCTGAGAAGGATCCAATCCTCTGTATACTGTACACAGCTGAATTAGTACCTAGTTTGTCCTAGACACCTTGGGTTTGTATTGCTTCAGTTTTTAAATAGAGATTTTTAAAATAAACTTGTATATGAAGTATACTTTAAGCCTTTTGTGTGTGTGTGTGTGTGTGTATACCTATAGAAAGAGAAGTAAAGTATAAGCATTATAGGTTAACAGTAAAATCTGATGTTTAATTATGACTGTACTGAACTATTGGAGACAAAAGTCCTTCCTTTGTTCGATATTTTTTTTTTAACCACTGAGCTGTTTATTGTAGGTTTTTTGTTTTGTTTTTGTTTTGGGTTTTGTTAATACAAGCTTCAACTTGCTGCTGTTTTCTTCTCCATTGCTTTTGCAGCAGTGGGGAGCCACAAAGGCACAACTATTGATTTGCTGAACTCCTGTTGAAAGAATCGATTTAATGTTATAAAGATTATTATGGTATTGATGTTGTGGAATGCTGGAGCGGGATGTTAAGAAGTTGAAAGCACTGGACAAATCTGGATGTTTCTTTATCTAAAATAATCTTAATTTTAGTGAACAAAGGATGGAGTGGAGAGGGAATGGGTCAGGTTAAAAAACACAGGTCTGAAATTTAGGAGCTCTGGCTTGGTTTCTACCCCGACAGCTTTTTTGAGTGACTTTCTCCACTGAGGTACATGCTTTGCATTCCTCTGTCTGTGCTGTAGCCTGGCTCAGCACACCTCCTGTCGCAGAGGGGTGGTTGGGGTGGAAAGTATCATGGTTATGCTGATGGTTGCTTTGAGTGGTTTTGTAGAGCACCAGCATTCATGTTTGCTGGAAATACTAAATTTGCTGATTAAATCAAATGGCTTAACTGAATTCAGTAGTCTTTTGATTTTCAGTCTGCTGATAGTAGTATAAATGTGCACAGCACCACTTGCAGACCAGAAGGTCTTAGCAGATGGATGCTGGTCAAGCTATTTGTCCCTGGGGCACGTTGCAGGTGGCATGTTTACCAGAAGCTATGGAAACTGTCTCCATTCTTTCCCTCCATTTCTGAAGTGTCTGATCAGTTCGTTTTAATTATAGGGCTCCCACTAAAGATTCATCTGAAGAAGAGTATGACTCTGGCGTTGAGGAAGAAGGCTGGCCTCGACAAGCAGATGCTGCAAACCATTAAATACTGTCAGAATGCTCGCCCACGTAAAACACCCTTGGTTATTTCCTTACGATTGCCTCTGGCTTCAGCCTGATACTAAAGGCATTGGATCTCTCTCGGATGTGATATGTAATGAGGAACTCTCTTAGATAAATCAGATCGTGTATTTTCTTGCAACATCACATTGATTTATTTGATGGACATTGTGTGGACTGGGCTGGCATAATGTTCCACCTATGAATTGTATATTACACTTGTTTAATTAAAATGTATAGCAAATACAGCAGCTCCTGGATTGCTCCTAGAACCGAAACCAGCGATTCAGGTGCTGCCAATAATCAGATTTTACAGTAACTTTACTCTACAAATGGGAAATCAAGAATAATAATTAGAGGGTGAATAAACTGTTAGCTCCTCATATAACTCGCAGGGGGTTACGTTCAGGTCAGTGTTAGATTTCTGCTGGTGTTTGAAGCCCGATGGGGGCTGGAGTGACTTGTTACATTGGTGGGGGGAGAAGCCCTTGGAATGGGGTTTGGGGAAAAACTGGGTTACACTTTGACACTGCTGGGAGATTTTGCAAAAATGTGACACTAGTTTGTTACAGTGATTTGAATGCAATATCAAATAATATCCTTTCCTTCGCCTCTCCAATAGTAAGTTTGTCACCTTGAATACTGTGAAAAAAAGGTGAAGTTGGCAATTTGCTGGTTTTTTTTTTTTTCCAGAGGGGTGAGCAGGATTTCTAGGAAGCTGTAAGCCACCTAATTTGGACAAGAAGTCAACGTAAATTTTTAACTATTAATGTTCTAATATAATACATTTTGTTTAACATATTGGAACTATCATGCATCAATTTTTTGGTGCCAGGTATTTGCCCAACCTATCTTAATAATGTTTAAGAGATGAAAGTAAGTAAATGTATCATATTTTTGATGTAATGGGTAGTGATTGTTCACACAACACAGTGCTTTCTAAGTTATACTCTCAAATGCTAGTACTGCATCTTGTGGTGTTGTCTTTAATTTTTATTTTTTAGTCTCACAGCAAAGCAATCTTCCCTCTTCTGTTCTACACCGAAACTAAATCAATCCTTTAGGAAAGCCTTTGTAAAAACACTAAAGGACCTGTATGTTTTTGTTTCAGGAATTAAAAATCGTTGCATACCACTTGGTTTTGTCCTTTGGTGATACGTGGATTCTTAAGTTTTACCAACTTCCTCCCCCCTACAGTTTTAATTCATGCTAGTATTTAAATACAACTTTTTGTTCTTTTCAGTCTAGTAAATGTTTTAGGACAGGAAAGGTTACTGCAGCTGCCTTGCCCCTGGTTTTGTGTTAATTTGTCATGTCAATTTTGTGTAATTATTTGTGTTCTTCCCTATAAGCAGCATTGACATGCTGTTGTAGCCCTGTTGTTGTGGGGTTGTTTGTTTTGTTTTGGTTTTTTTTCGGGTGAAATGACCCACTAGTGGTTTGGAAAGTTGTGTTCTGAGTTGAGGATATTTCTAGAAGCTCAGTCTCCTCACAATGGGAATCTGTGGTGAACTGTTAACTGTATCCTCCCTTTCCTTTTTGTAGAGTGGAAAAAAAGAATATAACCGCTTTTAATTCTGACTCCTTTAATTTTTTTTTTTTTTTTGTAATGGATTGAAAAAAAAAAAAAACAAAAACATTTTAGGTGAAACTGTTCAACAACTTAGTTTTGAAAGTTGTTTGGAATTATGTAACCAAGACCTGTTTTTAAGGAAACAAAATGCTGTGTAACTACAGTTTGTACTTCACCTCCGGCGTTTGAATAAAACAAAGCGAATATTCAAGCACGGCAGAGTTGTGATCCCTGACGTCATCCCCAGAAATGAAATGTGTAGGCGGTGGGAGCTTTTGACGTCGTTTTTTTTTTTTTTAAATAGCTCTATAGGAAAAATAAAGGGTCGAGGGGGAGCTTGGAGGAGGGTCCTCCTCGCCGCCAGGGGGCGCTGCGCCGCCCCCTCCCCGGTGGTGCTGAGGCGGGAAACATGGCGCAGCCACCGCCGCCGTTCGCCGGGCGCTTCCCACCGCCGCCTTTTCGGGCTTTCCCGCCGCCGGCCGGGCCCTTCCCGCCGCCCTCTACACCTTTCCCCGGCCCCGCCGCCCGCCCGGGGCCCTTCGCCGTGGCAGCAGCGGCGGCGCCCCCGCCTTTCCTTCTGCCGCCGCTGCCTCCGCCGCCGGCCGGGCCTGAGGGAGACGCGGGGCCGCGCTTCCCACCGAGCGGCCCCTACTTCGCGGCGGCTCCTCCGTTCCCCCCGCGGCCGCTGCCTGAGGAGGAGGCGGCGGCAGCGCAGCGGCAGCAGGACGAGCTGTGGCTGTCGCAGTTCCTAGGCCGCCGCCGGGCCGCCCCTCCTCCGCCGCCTCCTCCCGCCGCCGCCAGCCCCAGCAGCGCTCGGGAGTTGGCGGTGGAGGCGCTGGGGCGGGTGGCGCGGCTGGCCGCGCTCTGCCGGGCCCTGCGGCAGCGGGAGGCCGATGGCGACGAGGCCGGTTGGGCCCAGGCACGGGAGGAGGCGGAGACGGAGCGGCGGCAGCTGCAGGAGGTCGTACGGCCCCTGAGGGAGCCCGGCTACCGGGAGGCGCTTCGCAGGAAGGTGGAGAGGGCGAGGAAGAGGAGGTTGCGCCTGCAGCGGAAGAAGCAGGAAGCCAAGGCAGCCAAGGAGGAGGAGGCGGCTCGGGCCGCCGAGCGGGAGGCCAAGATCGACCAGTGGCGGGCTAAGTGCATCCAGGAGGTGGAGGAGAAGAACCGGGTATGGCCCTGAGCAGCAGCCTGATGCTGCCTGCCCCAGCTTCAGTGTAGTCTCCTGGGCGCTCCTCGTTCCTCTGGAGCGCAGGGCAGCGTAGTGGAGCTGAAGAAGACCTGCCAGTAACGGGCTTGTTGTGAGCTTTGCCTGACTGGTACCTGCCTTTGGTCCCTGCTGTTCAGTAGGTGCCACCTGGGTGCTGTATGAGTTCAGGTTACATGGAGAGACTCTTTCTCTGGGGCTAACAGCCTTGCTTCTTCCCTAAAAACCTTGGTGGGCATCTCAGCTTTGCCACTCATGTCCTAGGCCTTGACAGATGAGTTTTAAGTGTTTTCTGAACTCTTGGTTGTGTCTGGAGGTCTTTCTCTCTGATCTCAAGCTGTCAGGCTGCTGCATGCTGCTCACAGCTACCCTAGGGCCATCAGTGCCATTTCAATAACTATGATCCTTGCTTGTTGGCTTTGTCCACGTAAAGCTGCTTGTTTGCAAGCTTTTTGGTCTTAATGGGGAGTAAAATGGCTTTAAAGTTAAAGCAAAAATACCCAAGCATTAAATTAGTCTTGCTGGGAAGCGTTGTAGAATCACAGAGTGGTTGGGGTTGGAAGGTACCTTAAAGATCATCTAGTCCAACCCCCCTGCTATAGGCAGGGACACTTTGCACCAGACCAAGTTGTTCAAAGCCCTGTCCATTGTAGGCATCTTTGTGTTGCCTGTTGGCTAAAGAGCTGCCCTTCATCGTCCAGAGCAGCTGTTGGGAAAGGTTTTGTCTTCAGACTGTGGTATGTTACTGGACCTGCAGAATCGGGATGATTTCTGTTTATTGTTGATGTTTTCCCTAACTTTCTGTGGTTAAAGGTTCTTGGGCTTTAAGAACTCATTAGTGTTTCAGCCCAAATTTATGACTTGCTAAGCATTCTTTTTTTCTTTCCTGAAGTTTTAACCTTTTTCATAAAAAGGGCAGACCGAGTGGTTGTCTTAACTTCTTACTAGGAAGTTATTCTGCAGTCCAGTGCTCTGCTAATCCTTTTGAAAATGCCATTTCATTCTCATCTACTTCGAATATTTCACACGTTGTGTCTGGTTTTTTTCTTTCCTTCATAGGAACGAGAACTTAAGGCTGCTGCAGACAGCGTCTTATCTGAAGTACGGAAGAAACAAGCAGACACAAAGAGGATGGTGGACATCCTGCGCGCCTTAGAAAAGCTTCGGAAGCTCAGAAAAGAGGCTGCTGGCAGGAAAGGTTAATGCCAAGATTTTTACAAAACTTTTTTAGTTGCACACAGGAAATAAAGTGATGTGTGTGCCCCGTGCTGACTGTCAAGGTGCAGCTTGAAAAAGCTGCTTCTTTATCGGTGGTTTTAGCTGTGTTGTTGGGCAAGAGTAGCTTTAAAATGCTGAATACAGTGGGTTTCAGGCTCGTTCTCCATAGAAGAGTTACTCCAGTGAGATGGTTGTTAGCACGGCTAAGCTCACATTCCTCTGAGATTTTGCCAGATTTTGCTCTCAAGTCTGATAAGAGAGCCCCTTCTGAGTTTGAAAATTTAAAAATGAGTTCTTTTTCTGTTTAGGTGTTTGTCCACCCCCCTCAGCGGATGAAGCGTTTGAAACTCAGGTGGAGAGTCTCAAAACATTGCTCAAAAACCGCACAGAGCTGTACGAAGCTGAGGAGAGAGCATTAAGAGTTATGTTGGAGGGAGAACAGGAGGAGGAAAGGAAGAGAGAAATGGAAAAGAAACGGAAGAAGGAAAGGGAAAAACTGCTGCAGCAGAAACTCGAAATTGATTCTAAGCTGTTTGGGGATCCAGGTATTTAACAGCGTTTTTCCACAGCACGCTCCCATCTCACAGGTACTGGGTTTAAAATGCAGGCACAAAGATAGTTGAGAAATAAATCTCACACTAGAGTAATTTATGGTCTGAGGAAAAGGTGGGATAAATGTAGTGTGCAGTTAGCACGTGTGACGTAAGAACGGTGCAGCGTAGACTGCAGCACATCTCAAGCCAATTCCATAATGTCTTGCAAGAAGAGGTTGTAGATTAAGCTGAGGTGAGAATAAATGGAATAAACTGAAGACTTCCAGCACCCAAGAGATGCTTTAGCCTGGTGATTTGGTAAGTGCCACTCGGGTCATCTGTAAAGATTCAGCATCTGTATATTCCCCTTGTTCAGAGGATGGAGGCAGGAAAAGTGCTGCTAGTCTTGCCTCCTGGTAAGGAAGGGATGTGCAAAACAAGGAATCCTAGAATCATACAGATTGGAAAAGACCTTTAAGATCATCACATGTAAGTAGTCCTTAATAGATTACACAGGGAAGTGATTTCAAGTTACAGCTGTGGAGCAACAAATGAGTTGACAAATGTGGGGCTTCCAAGAGTTACTGGGACAGAAGGTTGCTCTGGTTTCTTGAATGGTCTCTATGTTTTTGTTTTAACAGATGAATTTCCTCTCGCCCACCTCCTGCAGCCTTTCAGAGAGTATTACTTACAAGCAGAGCATTCTGTAGCAGCTCTAATCCAGATCAGGTAAAACCAAACAAAAGTCTTTATTTTATTACCCAATGATGAGAAGATTTTTGTGGCAGTTATAAAACTGCAGTCCCTTTTGGTTCGTTAACTTCCAAATGTGGTTATGCAATTAATTGCCCTTTTTTTCTCTCAGCTAAGGATCAAGCTTCTCCCTTGATGGAGTTGTATCCAACCCATGCCCCTGTGAGGCACTTCCACACGTAACCGTTCCATTTAACACAACAGTACTTAAAATTTTCCCATTAGTGTTCTGAAAAACAAGTTTCCTAGTACAATTGATAAGAGTTTTATGTATTGACTAATATGGGAAAAGCACCTCTGTGGGTATATAATAAATGTTATGACCAGCCTCACACCAGCTCTCCTCTCAAGCGACGCTCTCTCTGTTAAAGGCACGAATGGGATCAGTACTTGGTGCCGGCTGATCACCCTGAAGGAAGCAGCATCCCTCCAGGATGGGTTCTTCCGAGTCTCCCTACAAATGACACTTGGGCCACTGCTGTTAGATAATTTAAGAAAAAATCATTTTAATGGTGGAGAAATGTTTCGTTGTAGCTCCGTGTGTAAATATGAGAGGGTCCGAAGGGGAAGCTTCATTTTTTTGGTGACCAGGTGCTGGAATGTCTTGGAGAAAAGTGTAAGAACTGGTTTTGCCATCTGAGTCTGCAGGGAAATGCCTGAGCAAGCCCAAAGCTGCCAGGCCTCTCGTGGTGTGGAATTACCATCTCGCTGCGAGTTTTTGTTAGCAAATCTCTATCCTACTAAATAAATGTTACCGATCAGGGCATTTGTGCCACTGTTAACATCCTATTTTTAGAGGCTTTTATCTTTATAAGCCTAAATCCAGATGATAAAATGCAGAAATACAGAAGTTTATATATATATATATATATAAAAGAGATCATTAGTAAACATGTTTTTCTTCTTAAATGAAGCATGTCAAGCATTGCTGTCAAAATAATTCCTGCATTTTTGTGTGTAGAAACGAGCCTATTGGAAGTTTAAACCAATTCTAAGATGGGGCTTTTCAGGGTTGATTAAAGCAGCTGTTGACATTTTACTTCAGTGAACTAAAACCAGTATCACAACATGGAAAAAATTCCCAGTTGTGGTGAAATAGGTCGGACAGCCGTGTGAATATATATAAATTTGATGAATAAGCCTGTTGGAAAAAAAAAAAACAAACCCAAACCAAACCCACAACAATAAAATCTGAAGTCTAACCTTCTGTGGTTGTTTTTGCTTAAATGGCTATTTTTGTATGGGGACAGCTCGTGTAGATAATATTTGATTAAAAACCGCAGCTCTATTTTGTAAGTTGTTTTTGTACAGAATAAATAGTAAAAATGTAGGGTTTGTTTTGTTTTGTTTTGAAGTGTTTTTACTCCGAGGGAGAGATTTGTTTTAATACTTGGCATCAAATATGACTCTGCTGTGGAGAGAATTGCTGGCAAAAGGTTCACGTGAAGGAACTTCTCCCTCCTACAGGGCGACAGAGGCATCTGGTTTCAAAGCCTTTCATGTTCTGGACGGTTGGCTTGGAGCAGCCATGGGCTGTATGGGTTTGGGGCTCTGCTGGTTTACACAGACCATTGTGGCATCTTCCCAGAGCTGCAGTCTTTGCTCTTGCTTAGCCCTAACGTATGGGAATGAATTTAATCACTCTGATTCCTCACCTCTTTGCATTGCAACATCGTGCGATTCGTAAGAGGCGGCAACGTGCACTTGTCTAAATTCAACACTTGGTTTTTGTGTGTAGTGTTCTTGGCTGAAGCTTTGTGTTGATTTCTGTTAGTCAAAGCACCCAAATTAGTAATTTTTGATAGAGATGGAGTTAATGTGGGTGCAGAAGTTTGCAGTTCTTGCTCATGCGTGTATCGCCTACCTAAAGCACCCCAAAATACAGATTTATGGTGAGGTCCCCTGGAGGTGAGGGTTTGGATTTGCATCTCTGTACCTCCTCCCAGCCCTACTGTCACTTCCAGCCTCTCGTTACCCTGCGGCCTACGGCTGGGTCAGATCTCAGGGTGGGTCTGATGAAAGAACAAAAGCTCAGATAGCATAAAACCAATTGCAGGAACAACGCTTTGCACTAGGGGAGCTTAGTGACCTGAGGATGCTCTGTGTAAATAGGCTCCTTAGCCCATCAGCACAGGACAGGCAAACCACTTAAGTGATAATCATAAAACTATCCGAGTCAGACGCTTGTCTGACGCTGCAGAAATGTCAAGAGCTGAGCGGTAGATAAGCAGGCAGGGCAGGAGCAGGTCAGTTCTCCCTGTGCTGCGAGAAGAGCTCCATGACTTCGTCTGACGGTAGGAATAGGAAGGGTAGTGGTAGGAATTCATATTGCTAATAAAAATAGGGGCTGGAAATGCTGTTTGGGTGTATTTCAATCCCTCAAGTTTGCTGGGCTTGGCTTTACGCTTTGGTTCTTGTCTAACGGCATCTGCGTTAAAATGTTTTATATTTGTAGCGAGATGTTGAAGCCACAGATGGAACGTTTCGGTTCTTAACTCATAAAATACCTGGAGGCAGGGTATTAATTCTTAAAAAACCTCGTATTCAGATTTAAGATTCCAATTTGAGTGTAAAGAGGGGTTAGCTGTGAGTTTCTGAGGCTAATTTGCCTCTGCTCCCTTCCCTGGTCCCAGCTCAGTCCAGGTTTCTTGTGTATTTATTCCTGGTAGGAATTTGTTCATTGGCCAGCCCGTGTCTGCTGTGCCAGCGCCAGCGTGAAGTGGGTGAGGTCAGAACCCTTGTAGGAGCTGCTTTCTGGGTTATGTTGGTGTTTGCGACTGACCCTCTCTTATTCTCATCTAGTGCTTTTGTTATCACTGCTCCTTACCCCAATGTACCTTTTTTTCCCCCCTGAATGGTGGTTTTTGGGGTGAACACTTGTGGGAGCCTTTCTCAGACCACTGGTTTTGCAGTGAAATGCAGAGATACAGCACCATAATCTCTCCATATTTTCTTTATGGTGGCTTCAAGCACATTCACTGCCCATCTCCACCCCTCAAAGCAGCGTTTAAAACCGAGTAGAAATCTGTTGTAGGCGACGCACGGTCAGATGCTGTCCATGCCGCGCAGCATCCAGGAAGAGCTGATTTACAGCATCAGCTGCAAAGAGGATCCATCCCTCTCCACGGCGGAGGAATTGGGATAGAGCTGGGGGAAGGTGGCCTCGCTTAGGAGATTTTCACACGGTGTCTGTGTCAGCGCTGACGTGGGTGGTCGCTAAGGCTGAGCCCTCTTAGGCCGGGGAGCAGATGGCCTGGCTGCGCGCGGCCGCCCGGCACGTTGCCTGTGTGGCGTGTTAGCCGCGGAACACGTGCGGGGGCTGCAAAGCTGGTTAGGGGCTCTCCAGCCCCGGGTATTATGGGATGCTGTCGTAAGCAGGAGAGAGACTTCTTGTAATTCTGGTAGAAGCAACTGAGTTGAACCAAGTGCTTGTGCATCTTGCTCTTTCTTTGGGGGCTGGAAGCAGTTTGTTAGTCCTTTGCTAATGACCTTGAGTGCCATTTCTTGTTATAGACCCTTATTTTTCATCAAACAGGTAGCTTTTTCTTCATTCCATGCATTCATCTGCCTATTTTCTTTCTGTGGAGTATTTATTCTCATCATCACAGGTGCCATTTAGTTTTAAAGGGAAAAAAAACAAGGTAAAAGCACTTGGGGATGTCTTGAGTTTGTCTTGATGGTGACTGCGGAGGACTTTGGGATGAACAGGTGCAGGCTGCAGGTACCAGAGCTCGATGGAACACTGTCCACCAGCCCTTGCCAGCTGACAGCATATAAAAGAAATGTTTTTGAATACAGGGAAGCTGGGGACTGGAGGCTTCATGCAGCAAGGGGTGGCTTTTTACTAGATTGAGGCATTTATACCGAGCCGATGGCTATGCTACTGCAGTAGTATTTTCCATGCCATCATTCCCAGTTATCAGAAATCTTTTTGTCCCCTACTATTCCTGGTTGAAAAAACATCACTGCACTCCCCCTCTATTCTGCCCTCATGAGGCCACCTCTGGAGTACTGTGT
>JANIJG010002252.1:0-43179 GCA_024611175.1 Megaceryle torquata | reverse complement strand
AGGGTGGAGGATGCATGGGAGGATGCTCAGGGTGGAGGATGCATGGGAGGATGCTCAGGGTGGAGGATGCATGGGAGGATGCTCAGGGTGGAGGATGCATGGGAGCCCTCCCAGCCCCACCACTGCGCTTTGTCCCCCTCTGCCACCTCAGCATCCCCGGCTGCCGAAGATGGTGACAGCTCCATTTACTCTCGGCTGTGCATGGCTGCGAGGAGCTGCTGTCTGGTGTAGGACAAGCCGTCCCTCTGCGAGGGAGACAGGGCTCAACACCCCGGCAGCTCAGGCAAATTTAAAATACTCCTGCAGCCCCCCGGGCTGTTGCCTGGACAGGCAGACCTGGCTCCTCCAGTAGGATCTGCTGCTGCAAAGGGACCAGAGGGTGACAAGGAAGAGCAGATGCCCTGGATCAGGGAAGGGATGGGACACATGCTGGGGGACCCCGATATTCCCCCTCTGTGCCCCAACTCTCCTGCACATCTCCAGGGTGCTCAGGGAGTTGGTCCTCCTCTGCCTGGGGGGGGCCTTTCCAGCACTGTTGGGGGTACAGGGGCTTGGGCAGCTCAGGTCCTTGCAGAGGGGCCTGGGTGGGCAGTGGGCCATAGGGAGGGGACTGTGGGGTGCTGCTGGAGACGGACTCCCTCCCCCCCCCCCCACGCTGCTGACACTGGGACCCCCCCATCCCTCTAGCAACTACCAGCTCACTCCTCCCTCTCCTGCACAGCCTTGTCACAACCTTTTGCTGCATGACTTGAGCTGGCAGGGAACAAGCCTTGAAATAAACTCAGATGACATCCCAGCAAACTCCCGGGCATGGCCACAAACTGGAATTATTTGTCTGGGCTGGGAAGGGGGGGTGGTGGGGGGAGTGGGGAGTGCTCATTTCTCGCCCATCAGCGATCCCAGCTCCCCGCTAATGCTCCTCTGATCAGAGATTAGGCCAGTTTGCTCTCCACAACACAGCAGCTGAGAAGGGCAAAACCTTTTTGATGAGGAGCAGAATCAAGGTTACCTCCCACCCTGGGCTCCCTCCCAGCTGATGCACCTGGTCTGTGAAAGGCAGCTCAGCTGCATCCAAAGCCAGGAGCTGTGGGGAGCAGTAACCCTGAACATCTGATACAATAAATGATTTCTGAGGAGCAGGACTGGACACAGCTCTTGTTCTATCAAGCCTCTTTTCCTCCCCACATTCATCAGCAGCGAGCCCACCTCCCTTTGGATTCTAATCCCCAGTTCTCGCTATCCATCATCTGAAAACAAGCACTCAGCAATGCCCCTCCTTGCAGAACTCTGGTCCAGCCCCAACCAGCTCTGTGCCCCCTGCATCGCAGCCGGAGTTACTGGCACAGCCTGGCCAAGACCTCACTGATCCCCATGACAGGGACCAAGGAGCTCGGGAAGGAGCTGGGCTAATCCTGACCCAGGGCAGCAGCAGGAAGGAGGCAGCAAGTGTCGAACAGCGCTCCAGGCTCTGCTCCCCAAAGCCTTCTCCTCTGGGCTAGCGGGGAGAAATCAGGGTCCTTCTGAAACACAGAGAGCTCAGGGGGGGATTGGAGCCCTGGATTAGTTCAGCCTTTATTCTCGGCATCATTTAAATCATAAAATTACAGCCAAGTCCAATTCATTATGGCCAGGGAGCTACTGACAGAAATGAAAAGGGAGAAAAGATACTTGATGCTCTGTCACCATTCCAGTGAAATAACCAATTTGGAACAAATTAAGGGCCTCCCGTTTCCACCAGCCTTTTCAATTGCCTCTAAGCTAATGCACATTTTTCATAGCGCGGCGTTTCCTCCAGGAGCAGTGGAGATGAACGATTTCTGTGATGGAAGCACCCGAAGGCAGGTGTCCCCTGCACCCAGCCAGAGCTGGGCTGCTCCCTCCCAGGGCCCTCGGGGAGTGGAGAAGAGCCCTGATGAGATAGGTGGGCTCAGAGAGGATAAGTGACATGGCCAGGGGCCACCTGGCAGGCTGGTGGCAGAGCCAGGCTCCAGGCCGGTGACAGTCCCATCCCAGACATGCCAGAGTTCTGCCAGACACAGACCACCACAGTGAGATCCAAACCACTGTGTGGGACAGTGTCACCACTGTCTCCGATGGTCCCCCAACCACTTGGGCTTCACCCAGTCCCTCCCAGCTCTGCTCAGGGCTGGGGGGGGGCTTGAAGGGGAATCACCCCATTTGCAGGGAGTCCAACACAGACTTCAAGGGCTTAAGTCCTGGGGGGGGGCCAAGAAGACTTTCAAACACCGATCTATTTAAATAACCCCCCTAAGTTTCATAAAGGTCAAAGCCCTTTGCCCCCCTTGCTTTCTGCTCAGGACGTTATTTTCTGGGAGCCCCAAGCGCAGCGCCCGTCACGTTGGCACGGACAGCTGCCGAAGTGCGTAACTCCCCACCACGGCTGCCCTGGGGCCAGGCTGGTCATACCCACTGTTTGGGAGATGACACACATCTGTCATTATTTTTTAATTAGTTTTTTATTTCCTACCGCTAGTATTTCATTGTAATTTCCGCCACTCCTACCCGTGGCCGTGCTAATATAACCACTTTGGAGAAGAGTGGGAACAGCCAACCTACTCGCTCTGACATCCCGCTCAGAAAAGAGGGGGAAAAAAAATATAAATAAAAAAGCAATCTGTTAAATCCCCAGCCCCTGCAGTCATTACGAGCTCAGGGACATCAGGCGGGTGCTGGAATGGACCATCAAAGCTCCGGTGCCGGCAGCGCAGCCGCCAGCAGCCTGCTGGGAGCATCGTCACTGGGGAAACTTCAAAAAAAGTCCCGTTTGCTCAAAATACCTGTTAGCAACTCATTATGGCAGCAAGGTGAGGCAGAATTAAAGAAGGGGTCTACAAAAATTTGTGAATTATACTCTCGGCTTGATGCTGGAAATGCAGTAATGTTTTCTAGCCCACATCATACTGGAGGTCAAGATTAGATGACAGCTTGGTCTAAAAATACTCTGAAGAGGAGGCTGAGGCTGGCGGAGGAGCTCAGAGCTCCCAGTGCTGCAAGTCGTGGCTGAAACCACACACAGATGTCTTCCCCGGGACATTTCTCAGAGAGAGCCCCTGGCAATAAAAACAACTGCTGCATTTACTGGGAAATTCAGCCAAAACCACCTCAGGGAAAGCTCGAGTCGCACCATCTGATGAAAGAAGCCCCAAAGCCAAACCCAGCATTTGAGTGGCAATAGGCTCCCTTCCCCAACAATAGACAGAGGGGACAGGAAACCTCATTAAGCAGACAATTAACACCACCAGACTCCCAGCAGCATCAGCACCCATCAGTGGTCCCACCCTGCGCTGCCCACAGAGGGTTTGTGCTGGGTGATTCTGAACTGGTTTTTGAAGAGATGTTTAAAACACGCTGGGGGACGTTTAACCCTCGCAGGGAGCAGCCACTCCACGAGCACCTCACAACCACCACTTTCCTCTACCCAGAGCACCACAGGCTCTCACATCTCCAACCCTAGCACAGAGCGAGACCACAGCATCACGGGTTCAGAATTGAACCTCTCGTGGCTTTACAACATTTCCTATGTACTTGAGAACACAAGGCTAAAAACAAGCTTTGGGGAGGGGCTTTGGGGTTTGTTTTTCTTTTTATTTTTTAACCTGCTTTCCCTGACAAGTATTGCAGATAAATATCCCGAGTAGCATTACACGTTCCAGAGATACAGGGAAAGACAGCTCGCTGAGAAAAGATTGTGTTTCAAATTATTAGAAAAATTGAAGTGATCCATAGGAGACAGCTGCCGGGCAAGGCTGCGGTTACAGCAACGCGAGCTCTCAGAGGAGCCTGTCAGATGTGCCAGGTCAATGCCATCCAACGATCCCTCGGCCTGGCCGCTCTCCTACCACCATGGGCACCAACAAACCCAGGCCGGTGACATGTTACCAAAGGAAAACGAACGAGTGTACGTTGCATGTAGACATGAACACGCTCACACATATATGCACACCGCACGCACACGGACATGCATGGAGAGAACCAGTGCTGCTGCCCGCAGGGACCCACCGGGCCACTGCTGCTGCCCAGTGTGCCAGCAGCAACTGGGGACGATGGTTCTTCCCCCCTCATCCCCGGAAAGTTAATGCTGATAATCACAAAAATCACTGAAATTACCAAGTCAGAACATGGAACGGGTCTGGGAGCAGCACAACGCTCCATTTGCCGCTGCAGCTCCGCTCCACGAGACAGCCAAAGCCAGAGCAAAGCCCCATCGATGCCTCCCCCCCCAGCTTTTCCTGCCAAGGTACTACTGGTTGCAACCCCCCAACCTCATTTCACACAAAAAGAATCAGACACGTGCATCGTGGGTGCAGCAGAAACACAAGTCGGAGCTGACCCCCAAATGAAGAGCAAGGGCAAAATAAAGCCGTGTCAGCGCGCGACCTTTTTCTTCCTCTTTTTGCAGCCCTGGGAAAAATCAATAAGATGCAGTGAGTCAAACTCAGCTTGAATCCCGTAAGTAATTAGGATTAGCAGGCTGGGAGCCGAAGGAACAGGCTGCATGTGTGCCGGGGCTGGGAGGGACCATTTTGTGGGTGTACGGTACACGGCTTAGTTGATGTAAATAAAAAGAACAGCTCCTTAAATGGGTTTTTGGGCAGGATGGTGATAGGGAATGGTAAGGACCTCATTTGCTAAGAAATAGGAAAACGTCCTGAGGGTAATTCAGGGCCTGATGCCCTGATGGGAGCAGGATAGACCCCCCACAGGTGAATCAATGTTTGTGTTTGATGCTGAGTCTGTTACCAGCCCTGAGCCCGGACTCTTCAAGCACCTTGTATTTCTGGAGCTCTTTCCCAGCAGTAAATAACCCATCTCAAATTTTCGCTATTAATTCTGTGGTCAAAAAGAACCACCCCCCATAACCTTAGCAGAGCTACCCAGAAAATAAGAAACAATTTTCTTTAAAGAACAACTCGTACCTTGATTTATTTCAATTTTCTCAAGCACAAGTAACTCTGCAAATGCCGGCTGCCCGCAGGGAGCTTGAACTGGCTCCGTGCAGGCAGGAACATCACTGAGCAGCGGGGCAAGTGGACCTTGCCCTCCGCCAGCCCTCGCCGGACCCATCGCCATCGTCAGACCCCCTTCCATCGCCACCGCCGGACCCATCGCCATCGTCAGACCCCCTTCCATCGCCACCGCCGGACCCATCGCCCCCGCCGGACTCCCTTCCATCGCCCCCGCGATGCCGGCCGAGCCTCCGCGCCCCGCACGCCGCCGAGAGCTCCGTGTAACGCCGGGCTCCCGGTAACCCACCCTCCGCCCCCAGCCCGGGCACCGACCTCCGCAACCGGCTTCCCTGCGGGTTAGCGAGAGCGGGGAGCGATGGGGCTGAGGGAAAGTTGCGTTTCACCCACCTAGAAGCATTTTGGATCCGGCTGCTTCTCCGCGGCGCTGCTGGTGCCTCCCGCTCGCCCGGCTGGGCTGCGGACAGGGCGGGCAGGGCTCCCCCCCACCCTCCGCAGCCGCGCCCACCCCACCGAGCAGCCCAATGCCGGCGGGCGCTGCGAGCCCCTCACCGCCGCGTCCGGCCCCGCCTCGGCCGGAGCAGCCGGAGGTGCCGGTGTTCACATGGCAGCGGGTGGGAGGGGAGCTGGGGAGAAAGGAGGGGGTCTAAAGGCAGCGGGGGCGAGAGGGGGGGAACACAGGAAACGCGAGGAGGACCGGGGGCAGCAGTTTCCCCCCAACCCCTCCAGCACCGAGCCAGACGCGGAGCGAGTGCCGGGGCCACCAAAGCAAAGAAACTTTGAGGGAACCCACAACTGGCCTCGTCTGCACCCCCAGATCTCCCTCCAAACGCCCGGGGCTCCCCCTCTAAGGGAGCTGCCTTGGGGTGGCTGGGGTCTGGTGGGTATCCACAGAGATCCCCTGGCCTAGGTCCCCACCATGGGCTCTGCTCAGGGAGGGGAAACAGCAGCAGCCCCGCCACCCTGAACCCCTCTGTGAAGGCTCCCCAAAGTCCCCTCGTAGGCAGGGTCACATGCTCTGTGGAGATGGCCAGCTGAGCCCCCCCTCCTCTGAACTGGGTGAGCCTCGAAGCCAAGCACGTCCCACACACGCCAACATCACCACCCTCCCAAAGTCATCAGTGTGTTGCTCAGCTTTCGGGGTTCACCACCGAAACACTGGCAGCACAAACTCATCCCTTCCACCATCCACACGGGAGAGGCCCCAACCTACCAGCCAGCCCCAGAGCACCCATCAGGTGCTGGACAACCTCCACCAGCAGCACAACCCCATAGGCAAAGGGGCAGCAGGGTGTGACCCAGCCGCAGCATCACCTCACAGGGTGACACGGTGGACCCCATGACCGGGGTTTTGTGGAAGCCCTGGAGCCCAGAGTTCACTGACCCCCGCATCGTTCTTGTTAGCAGTGGCTGAGGCACTTGGACTCCCCCACAGCAGCACGTTCTCTGGGATGAATATTTGGCCTCCAGAGCTTCTCAGAAGGAGAAGTTCAGGACTTGACTGCACGGTGTCTTTTAAAGAGGAAAATGATGAAAATGCTACTTGTGAAAAGAGGAAACAATCATCTCCCCCCAAAAGGGAGATGAGAGCAGGGAGGGGTTTAGATCCTTCCCTCAATCAAACAATTCAAGGAGTTGGGCAGAAACCCCTCTCCTTCAGCCACAAGCAGAGCAAAACCAAAGAGATAAACCCTAAGATGCTAAATTCCCTTCACCAGGTGCTGCAGCCAGACCAGGCACTTTTGGGGTAAATTCCATCACTTTAGTGCTCTGAAACCCACCCCCCCAAGCTGTACTCCCCTGCACACTGCTGCCAAGCCGGGGTGCCCAGCGGGTCCTTCTCCCAACGAGGAAGCAGCCAGCAAAACCCCGGGGAGGGCCAATGTCCCCAGCACACGTGCCCCCGCGCAGGGTATTGCTTTCGGGGTCGTTAGCAGCAGTAAGTTTAGCCCAGGAACTCGCTAATCTGGGATTGACAGCTGGGCCCGCGCCGCCTGTTCCGAGCCTCCCAGCAGGCTATTTAAACCCGATATTAATTTGTTTAATGTCATCAGCAGTTTGGCGTTACTGCAAGCGAGCGTCGAGCAGAGGGGAGCGTGGAGGTGTAAAGACCAGGAGGTGTGGGGGGCTGTTCTCCTTTCCCTTGGGATGACCACAAACCACGGGCAACTTTGATACCTCAAGACCTCCAGCCCTGCTGGCAAAGACCAGCTGGACCAACACACAGCCCTGAACCCCCACACTCCATCATCCACCCACCCTCAGCCCTGCGCAGCCCCTCGAGCTCTGCACAGCAACTTCATCAATAATCTCCCTGCTCCGGCCGGTGCCGAGTTTATCCCAGGCGGAGGGGCGGGAGAGGAATGGCAGCGTGGGACGGTGGCTTTTATGGTCGAGCCTTTGTGGCCAGCTGGAGCAGAGGCTAATTGCAGGTGCTGATTACAGACCCTGCCATTAACGCCTCCTGCCCAGCCACCACGGAGCACTGGAATTTCCCAGCGATGCGGCGTGGGTCCGGCCGGTGCGTAACGTGCTATATTTGTACATGGACCCCAGTGCTGGCTCACGGCAGGAGCACAAACTCTCCCACCAGGCCTGGACCCTCATCATCTTCCATCAACAGCCACCCTGCACCCAGGGGAGCAGGGTCTGTGGCCACTTCTTCCCGCGATGTCCTGGGTGGGACAGAGCATCCCCATTGGGGGCTGCCACTGAGAAGGGCACGTGGGCACCACAACAACCGGCTTCGCCACCCCTGCGTGACACCAAGGAGGACCCTGAAGACAAAAAAATCAAAGCCATTGGGCATCCTTGGGGCAGGTGCTGCACACCCCCTGTGGTCAGTGCTTTTTGACACCAGTCATTCCCCACGCTCGGGCCCTGACATGGAGCGTTCGTTAGGAGGGAGAGGTGACGACACCAGAGGTTTCTCAGCAGAGATGAGAGAGCCTGTCCTGGCATGGCCACAGCCCCTGGCAGCCCTCAGCCTGCAGCTCATCAAGCACACCCCGGAGAGGCAAATCCAGAACATGCAGTCCAGGGGGGAGCGTTCACCCACACCCACCCTAGAGCCGGGCTTGCTCGGGCAGGTCAGCTCCAGCTGTGCCTGCAGCAGCAGCTCAGAGGAGAAGGGAGGGCAGGGAGATGGGGAGGGTGTTCAGGAAGCAAGATGGGTCTGGCGGTGACCCATCTGGCTCAGTTTGGGCACAGATTGTGCCTAACGCAATTCACTGGGCTTTTTGTGAGGACAGACTTCAGGAACTACAACAGAGTGTTTACTCTGAAACCTACTGAGGGCAGTAGCTCCTTTCCAAGAAGAGGCTCTCCCCAACCTTAGACTCCAAAACCAGCCAGGCAAATAGGGACTAGAATTGGCAATGAACACGTTAATAAACAAGAAGGGAAACAAAGGGATAAAAAAAACCCAGCAGAAACCTGCCCCCAGCTCTGCCAAGCCATCCAGAGCCTTTCTGGCTGACTTTGTTCAGCCAGGATTTAGGGTATAATTTGGGGGTGAAAGATGCCAGATAGGATCAAGACCGATACACCTGGAGGATGTGTATCAGTTTTCCTCTGCTCTGCAACCTGAGCCTGTCAGAAGCAGAAGGCTCAGGCGTGGAGCAGCCGCCGGCGCTTCGTCCCCACCAGGCCAGGAAGGCGGCCGCTGACCTTTCCTGCTCCTGAGTTCGCTTGGGATTAAGATAACACATTTTAAGGGCCGAGTCCTCCCCTCGGGGAGTTCTCACACAAAGGGGATGGTGTTTGTGGCTTTTGTTCCCCCCCTGCACCCCCTTCCAATGATCAGGGACCTGGTCACACCACCACGGCCGCAGGTGCCCACGCCGATCAGATCAGGGCATCCTGATTTTGTAATTAATTCTTCCTGAAGATTGCAAACCAAAAAAGAGCAAACCAGGGGAGCTACTGATGCTTTTATCTGGGAGGAAGGGTGAACCACACAGACCCTACGTGGAGGCTGTGGGGGGATGGGGTTCAACCTCCTTTTTCCCCATGAAGAGTTGGTCTGGTCTCATCGGGTTGCTAAGAACCAGGATAACAGCCAAACGTCTCAGCTTTTCTCTCTGTGCTCCTTTAATCTTCCCCGTTTCAGGAGCCTTGGAGAACAATATTGTCCTTTCATTAATCCCAGCTCCTGCGCAATGTCTCAGCTTTAAACCGTGATGGAAACTACTCCATTAAGGACCTTTTTGTTGCAGGGCAAGGCATTAAAACATTATTTTCCCCTCATTTTAGTAAGGATCCACCTCAAAAAAGCAGCTTAAAATGGCTTAAATATGTATACTCAAAATTCTCCCCCTTTAACAACAAGTCACGAGAACTCCTGCCTTGGTGTCACGCAGAGGACAGCCACTGTCTCCCCCGGCCTGGGGATGTTAAACAGGGGCTGCTCTACCCATTGTCACCTTCCAAGGGGACAGGGACATGGCCCTGGCGTGCCCCAGGCTGGAGGAGCCCCAAGGACGAGCAACTGCCCGAACACAGGAGCGGCTGCAGGCAGGGCTGCGGGAGAGCCGGGGCTGCCTCCGCGTTAATCATCTTTCACAGGGAGATGGCTAATTACAAAGGCATCCAGGACAGGTCTGCAAATAGGGTGGAGAAACTGGATGACCTAAAAATATTTAATTATCAGGAGAAAGGATGGAAATTACACCTGTAAATAGTTTCAGAGAGAGGGTGTAATATTTTCCATCTCATTTAGGGAGAAGCAGGGCAGAGGATTTCACCCGCAGACACATTTCAGCTCACGAAGAAACCCTTCACACCCCACCGAGCATGTGCTTTGTTTGCAATCCCTGAGCTCGCCCAGCACGGCCGGGCAGGATGCCTGCAGCCCACCCTGGCACGAAGGCACCCGGGGCTGCCAGCACAGAGCCCGCCGGGCACCTGACCTCCGGTAACGCATCAACGGCAGCACAACAGCTTGGAAATACTCGGAGCAGGATTTGTGACCTGAGGGGTACTAACGGGAAGCAGCTTGTGGAGCCTCAAGGGATCCCACCTACTGAAAGCCACCGTTAGTCCCTGGTGGTGACCCTGCAGCCAGGCCAGCCGGAGGAAAAGCCTCAGCACCTCTGTCCACTCAGCGTTCAACAGGGCACAGCCTGGCAGTGGGGCAGAGAGATGCCCTGCCAGGCTGTGGGTTCCCTGGGTGCCCACAGAGCATCACAGACCCTCTGTCCCTTCAGTCCTGGGCCAGAGCAGTGCTGCCCAGCCTGACACGGCCCAAACGCGGGTGCAGGTGCCAGGGTCAGGCTGAGGGAGCTGAGCACCCCGACAGCGGCTCAGCCCCTCTGCTCCTCGCTCCCCTCCCAGGCGCAGACCCCACTCTGGGGCTCATGGCTCAAATGGCCAGGATCTGGATTTCTCCCTCTGCACAGCCGCGCCGCGACACCGTGGGGTTATCAAGAGGAGAGCTCACTTGGGGAACGCTGGCATAAAGCATGACGAGGGAAGATCATCTCTTCATAGAAAATTTTATATTGCTTACGACTTACTGTCTGTGAACATAAAACAGTTTAACCAGCCAGCCCTAAATCACAGTGACAGCTTTACACTACCCACAAACCTCTGCTCGCCCTTATCCCCCTCACTCCTACCTACCTCCCCTCCCCACTTGCCTTTTTATTTCTTTCATGCTCACTCCCCCCCCCTTCTCTGGGAGAGCAGCACACGCGTGTGCACACGCGTGCAGAGGAGCAGCACCAAGGCGCAGCGGCACCGAGGAGGCCCAGGGCTGGAGACCAGGAGGTTTTGAGCTGACTGTGGGGTCACAGCAGGGCTGTGACAGTCGGATGGGTCAGGGCAGCAGCAGCAGCCTGGCAGGGCTGTCCTCTGCCCAGGCACTGCTCTGGTGGGCTGCCCGCAGAGGCTGAGCTGTGCCATGCAAAGAGGATGCTGCTGGCGGTAGCGATTTTTCCCCAAATCAGGAGGAAATTGCCTCATGTTATTTTTAAGCACTGTATTCTGTGAGCCGGTTCTCCTTAATCTTGGATTTTGCTGTAATTTTCTTCCATTTGGTTTGCTATCAAGTTGCAACAATAGCATTTTATGGCCACTTAGCTCAGGCACGCGTCACACGTGAGCTTAATTAGAAGTGGATTAAGAGCAGCGGGGAACGTGCAGCCGTGGAATATTTCACAGTATCCCATACAGCAGCAGCTCAGCAAATTTTGAAGAGGAAAGCCTGAGATTTATTTTAAGTGGGGGCAGAAAATGATAAAAGCAACACCTCCTCTACCTGAGGATGGGGGCAGCCGTCATCCTGCTCCAGCGTAGGAGGGAAGGCAAAACATCCTACTGCGTCCCACTGCATCCCACTCCCACGCTGGCTGCTGTCATCAGGGATTAGAGGCACTGGATAAAACAGGTTGCACTGGGCTGTGCGTGCGAGGGCTGCACGGCTGCCCTGTGCTGGGGTCCCCAAAAGCACCAGGGCCGAATGGGGTGGGGGGGTTGGAACTGGATGAGGTGACTTGTCTGGGGTCTTGATGAATGGCAAGGCTGGGAATGCAGCGTGACCCTCCCAGGCTCCAGCCCTGAACCCCTAACCCAGCCCACCCAAAGATTATTATAATATTATCATTTTTTAGCTTAGTCTCTCTCTTTTTTTTTTTTAATTTTCTTTTTTTTTAATGCAAACCCCTCCTGCAGAAGGATCCGACCCAAGCCCCCACCACAGGGTCTCTAACCTCCTGTGTGAGAGTCACACAACAGCCCGCGCCGGGCTGAGCTGGCACAAGCAAAGCCCAGTAGCTCTTTCATGTCATATTTTTTGGCTAAGAGTTTAAATTTTAAGGATCTTTTTAGAATAAGTGTGTCAGGGAAAAAAAAAAATCGCCTGAAGCCTCTGACCAGAAATGAGGGTGCAAAGCAGAGGGACAGCAACCTGACGGGGAAGGCACCGAGAAAATCCTTCCAGCCAAAGTTAACAGCTAATCAATTTGGTTTATATTTGAAGTTACCGACTCAATAAAATCAGAGATTAATTATGATACAGTTATTAATCCAAGATAAGCTGAATAGCTGGGCTTTTCAGAGGGAGAGCGAGTTAATGGGGTATTTTCAGAGGATTTAAAAAGGGAGCAGTTCTCTTTGGATTAATGGGCTGGCACAAGGCTGACGTGCCAAGAGGACTCAGCCTCGCACGGCACCTCTAATGCAGAACCCGCGGGCCCTTTGCCCCACGTGAAATGGCTTTTTTGGCATAACAAGAGCATTTAGTGGAACGAAGCCTTCCTGCCAGTGCCTGGTGATGGGGGTAAATCTCTCCCCGTCTTGCCCCTCACTAGGCTGGGGCCAGGCAGCTGCTCCCCCCAGCTCTGCCCAGCACCTGACCCCAGCTCGCTGTCCTCGGGAGGGAAGAAGCCTGAGAACGAGCAGAGGGAAGGAAAAAAAAAAAAAAGAAGTACAATTACACAACTGCGCTTCTCCAAATGACACCTGATCCCAACAAACATCTTTAAGACATGAAAAAACATTAAATTTCCCCCACTGAGATTCCAAGTTATTCAAATCTGATCTGAAAAGCTATTTTTAATCATCTCTGCTCGCAGCTGAAGGGAGCAGCCAAGGCCAGCCGAGCAGGAGGACTCCGTATGCTCGTCCTTCGCTAAATTTACAGAAGCTTAAAATACGAACCCCGCTACTGTTTGGCCACGAGGTTATCGATCGACGCACGGGGAGAGCCAGCGCCTGTCTCTGCTGAACATTAAAGACCTTTTAGCACACGGGGTGGGCGTGGATCTGCTGCTGGGAAGTTCAGAGGAGCCTGATGCGCTGCATCGAGGTCCCCAGGAGGGACGTGCCCGGCTCCCGGCTGGGGTCGAGTAGGAGCAGTCCCTGATCCTCCCTGTCCCCATTCGCCCGCTGCTCCTTTATGTTCCCAACTGCTCTTTCCCCCCGATATCTGTAACTATCCCCGTCAGCCATCATTATGCTCAGGGGCCCGCTCGGCCGTGCCAGGCAAGGGAGGGCTGCAGACGTGGCTCCCCGGCCAGCTGGACCCTTTGCGTTCCCTGCCAACTTTCCTCAAAGAGTCCCAAGAGCAGCAAATCACCGCAGGAATTAAGGAGGAAGCCAGAAAAGCCAACTTCCCCCCCCACCCAGCATCGCTCTGGTGCAGCTCCCAGCAAGCTGCCAAGGCTGGGCATGGAAGGGGGCTGTGGGTGAGGGTCTCCATGGCCAGGGGAACTGGGCACCTTCCCACCACACCTGCCCTGGCTTCAAGGACAGCCCAGTCCCAGCCCAGTCAGCTACACGGCCGTTGCACCACGATTAGTCCCCAATTAGACTCTAATGCTGCATGTTTGCATATTGTCTAAATCAATACATTGGATTTTATTGCAGACAAAGCGCCACTGAACATCGCCCTGTTTATTAAAGACAATTAAAGGATTTCGTGCATAACATGAAATGGAAAAAAAATGAGATTGGCACCCATTTTCTTGGTAATTAACAGCTGAAGAGCTCTGGCCACAGAGAGCAGAGGGAGGAAACCGACAGCAGCTGACCTCCGAGTGTCAGAGCACATGGAGCAGGATCACAGAGCCACCAGACTGTTCAGCTCCCTGCCAGCTTCCCTCCCTCCTCTGCTCTCCACACCAGGGCACTGCTTTTCCCAGGTGATGCTCTGGGTGGGTTTCAGGACTTGCCCAGCTCAGCAGAGAACGTGGCCAGGAACCTGCACTCCTCAGACAGCACAAGAGGCTGCAGGGACCCTCCACGTGCTGGCTGAGAACAGCTCGCCCTGGCCAGCAGCAGCCTGGGCGATGCCCAGGGACACGAGGCTTCGTTCAGCATCACAGCACCTCAGGACCCCTCCCACAGTTTCACACCACATCCAGTTGCTGCCCTCTGCAGCTTTCACACACTGCAGCCCGGGGTCTGCGACGCAGGAGCCATTCAAGGGGAGCAGGTTCCCCCCAGCACCCAGACGCAGCCCCTTCTGCTGCCAAACCCAGGGGGTTCAGCTGGCACCCCCCCCGTGCAACACAAGACAAGTGGGAGCCCCTCCCCAGCTTCCAGCATGGCGCAGGCTCCCATGGGGTCCCCACATCCCTTCCCAGGGGCCCAGCCCCCCCCTGCTGCAGACCCAGCGATGCTGAAGCTGTCACACCGATTGCGCTGCTCATCTCAAAGCTTTCTCCTCTGCACACACGCACAGACAGACATTTCAGCAGCTAATTGGGGAAAACAGAATCTTCCCCTTTGCAAGGAGCCGTTGTTTGCGTGCAGTGCTGCCGAGCGGGTGGGGATGGCAGCGCAGGATGGCACCAGGCACCCCAGAGAGGGTCTGGGTATGTTACCCCACAGGGGCTCGTGGACCAGAGAGAGCTTGTGACATGGATTGGCACTGGGGCACAGATGGCTCTGGGTGTTTTGGCCCTACTCTGCCCATCCAGTCTTGGCACTGGGTGTAGGAGAGCATTTCAACAATGCCCAGGGCTGGGAACGGTGATTCAAGGAGGGCTTGGGGCTTTGCATGGACCCTCCAGGCACAAGAGATGCCTGGGCAGGGTGTCCCACTGCTTCTGGCCAAGGGGGTGCAAGCTGCTGTCAGCTCAGGTCTGCCCAGGAAGTCGGAGACTCCGGCTACAAAGGAGCACGATTTGAGTGCAGTTCCCCACTGCGCTTCAGCGAGATGGGAGCTGACAGGGCCCGGGGACACCAGCTCCAGCAGTGGGGCAGCACGAGCTGCTCTGTACATCCCCTGGCTTTTTTGGGACACTGGTGCAAGGGCCTTTTTTGGGAGCAGTGAAGAGCAAGGGAGCAAATTCCTGAATAACTCAGTCCATCCTCAGATGGGCAGCCCTGAGATCATCCAGGAGGACAAAGGGAAGGCAGCAACCCCTTGTCCCCTGTCTTCACCCAGCAGTTTCTACTGGCACAAAAACAGCACTGGAAGCTGTGCCTGGAGCCACCACTCCCCGTTTTGGGGTAGCTAAGCTCTTTCTGCTCATTCAGCACCAGAACCGGGGATCCAGCTCCTGACTGCAGGAACACGAGGATGCAAGAAGCAAACTGAGCTCACTCAGACACCCCTGAAAAATCACAGACACTAATTAAATCACTCGTGACCCAGTTGGATTTGAACTGGCATCTGCAGCGTGAAAACATCTTTCATCTGTGGACACCCGGTACGTAATTGCCGCCTGCGCTGCAATTCAACACGAGACAACAGAATCTTATCGTTTGTCTTGCAAGAAAACGCCTGATGAACAATAATTTGTTTTCAAGTTGGGGGTCTTCCTGGCATAGAGCTAATAAATTGTAATGATACTGATTATCGCATCTGTTTGCCAGCGAAGCTCCTCCACAGCTCCGCTCCACGGACCGCGAGCGATTGCAGCCTCTGCAGAAATAACTGATCGGAGCAGCCAGAGGGAAAAGGGGGAAGATCAGCGGTGGCTGCTGCGGCTGCTTTTGATGTAGCTGTAGATGTCAGTGCGAGACAGAGATTTCAGCTCAGAGGAATAGCCCATCTTTGTCTAACTCAATTATTTCATTGAATCCATTGTCTTTACAAACACCCCCTCTCCTCCCAAGGCTCCCCCGCTGCTGACACGCTAGCAGAGCCCCGCGCTCGCCTGCCCTCCCTCACCCTGGGCTGTGTCGGGCTGAGCCCATCGCCAGGGCCTGAGGAGGAACCACTGCTCCCATTACCATGGGCGGGTGCATTTTCTCAGCACCCAAAGGTGCTGGTTTGGCCTGCAAAGGGCTCCAAGAGGAGTGTGATGGGGTAGAGCAGGGGCCACTCCCCAGCACTGGGCTTTGCCCAAACTACCACCGGCTCTGCCTGCGCCCTCCCGCCCACACTTCAGCTTGGGCAGGGGCACAGACCAGGAGCTTTTCCAGTGCCTGTCCTTAGCTCACTTGGGCAAGGGCTGGTTCCCTCTTCTGGGACGGTGGACGGCTGGGTTTGGGGAAGGATCAGCCTCTCTCCCAGCACAGCCGACACGTGGCCGGGTGGCACCGAGCACCCACAGTGCCAGCAGCACGATGGGGACACGGGTGTCACCTCAGCCAGTTCCCAGCCATAATTTGCAGTTTGCGGCCACATGCTCCCCACCCCCACTCACGCCTCAGGAGGCTGGGAAAGGTTGCCCGTGACAAAGCTGGAAATGACATTTTTAACCAAAAGCGTGGAGGAGAAGGTCGGCTCCGGATGAGTGGAGCAGGCTGCAGCGGGGCGGGCGGAGGGCGCAGAAGGGATGGGGAGGCGAGGGGAGCAGATGCCGTCTGCAATTTCCCCACATAAGCAAATCGCAGCCCTGTGCCAACAGCAGCCGACTTCACCTTGAACGGCGGAGCAAAGCGCGCTGAGGCTGCCAGCGCAGCAAAGCCCCGAGGGCTGCGACTGTCGGCCGGAGCCCCGGACGCCGGCGGAGGTCAGGGGGGATGCAGAAGTACAGAGCCTGCTTGCACGCTCTCTGAGATTCTTTGGCTCGGTAAGAAATGCATCCTGGAGAGCCTCCCACTGAGCCACAACCAGGTCTGAGGGGAGAATCTGGAAGCTGCAGGCTGGAATTTATGAGCCCTGTTCCCATTAAAATAGCAGGCGATATTTCCATCTGTCAGTAAACGATGATAAACAGACCAGCTCCTTTGCATATCCCAGGCCTTGCTCAAACAGAAGCACCACCAGGGAGGACAGGATTGGGCTAACAGATGACCATTGCCATGTAAGGAGACCTTCCAGGTCTCCTGCAGGAGCAGGTTTTTATACAGACCGATCTGCAGGGGTCTAGTCAAGGCCAGGGCACTGCAGCCAGGGCCCTGGCACCAACCTCAGCACCCACCTGCCCACCCTCTTGGAATCACTGAGGTTGGAAAAGATCTTCAAGATCATCGAGTTCAAACCAACTCTTGGTTTTCCGGGGATGAGCATCCCCCTGACCCCATCAGCACTTCCCTGCCTTTGAGGAAATTTGGTGTTCAGCAGCATGGCAAGTGCTGGTGGGGAGCATGGATCCAGGTTCCCACTCAGGAGCCCCCCCCATGCAGATGTGCACAGCCAGAGACACCCTCGAATAGCAGCAAGGTGCTGGGGAAAACACCGCCCCCAGCCCCAAACTGGGGACACAGGGTTCTGGGCACTGCCCTGGGCACACCAGCTCCAGGAAGGACAAAATCCCCCCCATTTGCTGCTTAATGCCACACCAAAAGGCTCAGCCAGAGCTGGTCAGTCATTGATGCAGGGTGACATTTGTGGGCACATTTCCCTGCTTTTATGAAGGAGAAAATCTGCAGCAGGCAGCTGCATGGGCCCAGGGCAGGTAAATGCCAACAGATGGCACAGAGGGCAAGTGAGTCTGTGCCCTGGCATGAGCTCCTGCCCAGCAGCACATCACCTGCTGTGTGCCAGCATCTCCACCGTGGCTGATGGGAAGGGGCTGGGACCACCCCTACCCCTTCTTGTACACTCAGAAAGTGTCCCTGGAGAACTACCCAGAGAGGCTTAGAGGCAACTCCTGTCACCAGGGGGTGGTTTGGGAAAAAAAAATAGGCAGGAAAACAAAGACCTGGCAAGTTCTGCTCAGCATGGTGGGGATCACTCGAGGGTCTCCAGCAGATGCTGTGCCCAGCCACCAGCAGACGTGCTCCTTCTGTGTGCTGCAGCCTGACAACTGGTTCACAGGTGGCTCTGCACCACGTATCGCTCACAATGCCAAGGGGATGTTGAGCCTGCCTGAAGGGATGATGCTGGGCTGCTCTCGTGCCAACCATAACACAACGGAGGCGGTTTATAATAATTCGGTGATTATCAGGAGTTCTACTGCCAGAAAGAGAAACCATCCCCAACTCACAGCATCCTCGGATGGCTACATCCCCAGCATCACATCTCCTGGGTGACCAGTGAGTCAAACAGGCCACTGAGCACATCACCCTGGAGTTCAGGTACAGGTGCTACAGGGCATCCCACAAAAGAAACCTTCTCCTAACGCTGCAATGCCCGAGGTCCTGAGTGCTCAGCCCATCACCTCAACGCTGGGTGAAACAAAACCGTGGACCTTAAAACATCTTGTCAAGGGCAAGCACGGAGCTGTCTTGGCTGCCACTGCTGCTAAGTGGCTTTTGTAATAAATACTGGCCTCTAAACAGAAAAAAAAACCCTGCCCTTGTTGCAGCGCTGGTGATTCCTTCCCACTGGAACAGACTGACCCTGTTACACACACCGACCCCAGACGGCTCAGCCTGTCTGGTTTGCTGTAGGGCCCATCAAGCGTTGGTGCCACAGCAGACAATGTCCCAGTGCTCACTGGGTCCCCAGTGAGCTAACGGCAGGTACTGGCTCTCCTTGCACGAGGGGCCCAGGGCGGTGACCTCCCCTGTGCAAAAGCACCCCTAGAGTCCTCCTGGGCAGCAAGAAAGAAGTGAGAGCCCCCACCACAAGCCAGCAGAGTGGGACCATTTGCCATGGATGTTACACATCAACAGGCCAGTGGGATCCAAGGCAGATACACACAGGCAGTGTCTGAGCCCAGCAGGGTAACAAGGGCTGCCAGAGCAGAGCACCCCAACAGGAAAACACAGATGAAGTTTCAGAAGGTCGTAGTTTCCAACAGAAACTTCAACCATATTTGAAAATGTCACTTGAAAGCTTCTGAGCTTAACCCTCAGCACCAAAGTCTCAAATGCTGCTGCATTTTGAGTCAAGGGCAGCCAAGCTCAGCTCAGTTAGAGGAGACATGCAGGGCAGGTGGCTGGAGGGACAGGGTCAAGATGGCACCGAGAAAGTAGGTAGCCACTAACCCAGAACAGCCAGCCACTCCACCCTTGGATGTGCTCATCCCTGCTGCACAAGTCATCTATGGAAATCCAAGAAGATGCTCATGAAGACACACAGTAACATCAACTGCACTTGCACATGCTGGACAGACAGATGGACACATGTGGGTCCTGCGCACAGCACCACGGGCTCTCAGGCCCCAAAATCTCCCGAGGACCAGCAGTGACAGTGGGGTGGGGAAAGCCCCCAGAGTTCAGGCAGACCAGCAAGTGACAGACGCCGAGGACACAACACAACGTTCCCAAACATCCCACGAATCCAGTGCACCAAGCCCAATGGAGCAGCTGTGTCAGGTCAAGAGCAGCCTTTGGGCAACCTCAACGTGAGGGATGGGCTCCTACCTTGGGCTGCTGGCATCTTCCCCTTGTTGAGCTGCTTGAGGCGCTTCTGGTGGGACTTGCCGTTGTAGTGGATCTGTGCCTGAGCGGCCGAGTTGAGCTGGATGTTGCAGACTTCACAGAGTGTGAACGACTGGTGCTTCTTCTCCCGCTTCATGCGCTGCTCAGGCTGGCTCGGGGGGCAACTGGTTGCCTCCACCAGCCGCACCCCGTTCTCGGGGTTGTGGGATGGGCTCAGGGGTCTCTTCATGCCTGCAGGAGGAAGGACAGACCCGCTGTGAGGATGGAGGGATGGGAGCAGGGAGCCAAGTGAGGCAGGAAAACCCAGTACTGTGGGGTGACCAGGCTGCCTGGATCTGGGGGCACTCCCTGAGCATTTGCATCTCTGCAAGGAGTTGCATCGGGCAGGACGACGGGAGCAGCAGCAGCATTCCCAGGAGGTCAGTGCTGGAGGAGGGACCAACCCACTTCTTCCAAGTTTCCAGCACCAGACAACACTTCTCGTGACAGTTAAAGTCTTTCTGTTCGCTCCAAGACAGCACCATAGGTTGGCCCAAAGCAGAGCTGGGATGGTAACCAACTCTGCAGTCAAGAAATTCAACTGGAAGGACTCAAGTGCTGCTCTGGTGTCCCACAGCCTGTCCCCACTGCATGTGACAGACGGACGACTGGCACCAGCACCTCGAGCACTTCTTCACCCTTGTTAAGCAAGTGTCTGTCCCGAACGCAGGGCTCTGCAGGACCACTTCACCTTGGGAGCTCAAATCCCAGACCCACACAGGGCCACCACCTAGAAGAGCTGCCCATGGAGGAGTTGGGGTCATCCGGGAATGGCCCTCCTGCAGCTTTTGCCTTGCAAGCACGCTGTCCCCACTGCCCGACCCCAAACTGGGAGCTGGTGGGACATCCAGAACCGAGCCTCGGAGAGGCATGAAGGTCACCCGAGCCTTGTGATCCAGTTACCACCTCGGACCTGGCAGCTGCCCATCACAAACACACAGAGGCACGCTGCGCTGAGACACCCCGAGGGGCCAAGACCAGGGACCAGGGTGTCCAAGGGTGTCCAGATAAGTCCCAAAGGCGCACTGCAAAGATGCCCTGTTGTCCTCGAGAAGGGCTGCTGGGCACAGCTCGGGTGGTCATTCGCGTGGGGCTCGTGTAGGAGGGACCAGAGCAGAGGCTGCTGACCTGGTCCAGCACCATCCTGGGAAACCTCACCCAGCAGCTCCTGATGGTGTGAGGCACAACTCGGGAGCGGGAGGGTGGCAGGGGGTGCCCAGCGGGGCCGGGAGGGCTCCGGGCGCTGCAGCCCCGGCCGCGGCCCCGCGGGGGCGCAGACGCTCCGCTCCGCGCCGCTCTCCGCGCGTGGGTCCCGCAAATCGGAGCTGAGCGCACGGGCCCGCTCCGAGCACGGGACCTACGGGGATGGGGGCAACTGCTCTGCGGGGACAGGGGGACCAGCAGCGGGTAACCCTCCCCCCCGGGTGCATGGGTGCCCTAGCACCCACTGCCCACTCGTGCAACAAGCTCCTCGGTCCTCAGCGGGTTTGGGCATCTTCCATCCACTGGACACATCTTGCTCTTGCCAGCTCCCCGGAAGGTGACAACAAGCGTCTCTCTTAGTAGTTATATTTAGCAAAAAGGAACGAGAGCTTTTTCCACGAGCTGTTAATTGGGCCAGAGGCAAAAGCCAGGACCTGCAGGGATGGAGGGTGGCCCAGACTGCCCCCTGACCCTGCTGAGCTGGCAAGCAAGAGCCAGCCTGGTGTCACCCCAGATGTCACCACCCCTTACTACCACATCCTGAACGAATTCACGTCATTTTTGCTCAGGGAGGGGGTTCACGCATGGGGATGGACCAGGATCCGCACAACACGCTCCAACCTCAAAGTCAGCTGTGCTGGATCACCCACCATCAGTCCCTTCCAGCCTGAATTACTCCATGATTAGCCAAAAATGCCAGGAATAAGATACTTATGCTGCTCTTCACTGGTGAAAATACTGAGCAGCATAACTAAACAGAGCTTTACATTAAAAATAACTAAATCTACGTTTCGGCAGAAGGATTTAGGAGCCTCAAGCTCATACGCAGCCCTCTCTCCAGAGACCTCAGGATTTTTCCCGAAGCTCCAGCTTCACCTTTCAAGGAAAACAAAAGAAAATGCACAGCATTCTTGTGCTTGGGACGAGCGGTAAAAGCACAGCGCAGCCCGGAAAGTTTCAAAAAGCCCCTAAATCTTATTTACAAAACCAACCAAACAAAAAAACTCCAAAACCCCAAAAAACCCAGCTGATGCTTTTCAACTGAAACCTCCCGGCCGAGGCTCGCTCGGAGCCGGGACCGCAGCAGGATGGGTTCGCCCCGCACCGAGAGCGAAGATCTCGGCAGCAAAGCTGCCGCGTCCAACCCACCCACGTCATTTATGGTCCCTCCCCAAGACCTCGCAGCGCTCGGTGCCTGGTGGCACTCGGATGGGCAGGGAGCCCCTCGGCACCCCGGGGAGAGAGCCTTTACCAGAATAACCATTAGCGGAGCCGCCGGAAAACAGATCCGAGAGACGATCAGCATCAGGAATGTGAAACGGGGCCTCGGGGACGCGGCAGGGACATGTGAAGAGCTGGGGGGGGTGGCGGGGGCTACAGGGGGAACGCGCCAGTGGAGGCAGGTCCCCGGGTGCCCTTGGCATCCTCCCCCTCCCCGGGTATTTTTAATGCAATTACACCGCGGGACGCAGAGCTAAAATTGGAATATTATGTGGACAAAGTATCCCAAAAGTCTCCCTCACCTCAAAAAAAAAAGAAAGGAACTGCTGTTGCTTTGATTAGACGGCAGCTCCCTGTCCTACCTCCAGTGGCAGCATTTAAAAGGTCTCTCCTAATTGCATGCACGCTTGTCTCATTCACTTAATTGCTGCTGCGCCTGTTCTGCTTCTCAGGTGTCAGCACCATAATTTTGGTGCTTTGTGGCTGGGCTAGGTCAGGGTACCTATCAGAACCCTCAGCTTCCTGACTGATGGCTCCTTTGGGACAGATTTCACCTCTTCAGCAAAGCATTGAGGGTCTTTCGAGGGGTTGTTACCCATTTCACAGGAGGGAAACTGAGGCACGGTCAAGGTTAAATGGCAAAGCTCACATTCCCGAGGTGGGTGATTGAGCCAAACCCAGCACCAAGCACAGGGTCACCACATCCCAGCTCCACTGCCCTATCCCATCCAGGGGTTCAAGCCAAGCTTCTGTCTTCCCCATGGAGGACCAGGAGCAGCCTCATCCTCTGGATGGTCTTCTCAAGGGGTTCAGGTCTCCAGTAGGATGTGGGGGCTGAGCTGACACTTACCCACCTCTGCCCAGGTTTCACCTGGCTGATCAGCGCCAATGACACCTCCCTGGGCCCCGATGTCCTCCCCGCTATCTGCTGCCCTTTGCTCGGAGCTGCCCAGGGCTGTGCCGGCCTTGCTGCCGGCCGAGCGGGTGTGAAAAGCTCCCTGACAGATGTCCAAATCTCTCTGAAATAAAAGAAGGTCAGAGCGGCTTGGGTGTCAGTGCAGGGGCGAGCGCTGCGTCAGAGTGCCCGTCCTCCCACCACCCAGTGTTCCCAGGACATGCTGCCCACTCGGCATGGCCAGCCCCCGTCCCAGACCCCACCAGACACTGGTCCTCAGCCCTGGACACCCTGCAACACACACAGCCCCAGCCCAGGACAGCAGCACTTCCATCTCCCAGTCCAAGGGAGCTTTTCCCCTCCAGTCCTCACTGGTTTTATCGGTCACGATCGCTTGGAATAACAAACTGATTCTGGGATTGCTGCCTCCATCACTCCAGCAGCCAGACGGGTCCCCCAGCCGAGCTGCATGCAGGCTGTTGGGCAGGTGGGTCTGTGCAGCGAGTTCATCATTTTAAGATCAGTTTTATACTCTTGTACAGTAGCCCATAACCTCAGGTGTCTCCCACTCTTTCTTTTGTTAATAACACCATAAACATGTTGCAAAAGGTCATAAAGCGCTGACAAGTGTTAGAGAGAATTTAAAATCCAGGCATTAAATGTCTGAAACGAGAACCTCTCTGGTTTATGGAGGGTGCACGACGGCAGAGCTCGCCTCCTTTCCAGGGAGCATCCACACTGTGGAAGGGAAGCAGCAGAGTGAGGCACTGCCAGGTGAGGACACGTCGCTTCACCTGCTCCAGGACCTTTGCAGCAACTGCTCCACTCCCTGACCATCCCAGTTCAGCCCACCGTGGATGACATGTCCCCACCAACAGTGATTTCTCCTGCCAGAAGCCAGGCCAGACACATTTGCACTGGGGAACTGAGCAGCAGGACTGTGTCCCAGCGCTGGCACTGGTCCCAGGGATGCTGCATCCCTGGGTGCCAGGGTAACTGCTGAGCTGATGCCACAGCCCAAATGAATTTCTACCCCTGCAGAACCGTGACTGGTCACCTGAGCACATAGGGCCTGGGCTCGGTGTGCACACAGCAGTGACACCCCACTTCCCAAGACCCCAGGACTTCCAGGCTCCCTTTGCAGGAACCAGGCTTGCCCTGTTGTCCCCTCTGCAGGGGACATCCCTGTGGCTGCTCTGTGTGGTCACCAGCTGGTTTTGGAAGCAGTCCCATGCTGGGACATCTTTTACTTCAGCTCCTTATCACAAACCAAACTTGAGGGAGAGCATCTCATTGCTGACCTGGAGATGCAGTGTCCATCACCTCTAAGACTGGTGAGGGTCATGTCCCCTGTGTAGGTGGCCCTGTGCCACAGTTGGCCACCACCTTCTTTTGGGTGGCTGGGCCAGGAGCTTGTGGGTGACAGCAGCCCCCAGTGCTGACAGGGAGGAGCGAGGGGGATTAGTGAGGGTGATGCCAGCAGACATCTGCAGTGTGCTGACACATTTACACACCCTCAGCCTGCAACACAGGAGCTGGAGCTCGGGGCACATGACAGAGGTCTTGCAGCTATTCACACTCCTGCCAGGAGTGCAGGGACTGTGGTCAAACTCAGCATGGCCAGAGGTTTCTAAGCTGATGCTACCTGAGCGTCTACCCAGGGTCATTCTCCCAGTCCCACCTCGGCACAACCCGCGGCCCCCTCCTGCCATCGGCACTGATTTGTCTCCCACGGGTCTTTTATTGGGCCTGAACAAAACATACCCAACACACCGGGACAGAACCTCCATCCAAGTAAAACCACCTTCACCACAGAGCTGGAGCAGCATCAGAATTGTTCATCTGAAGATCTGCCCCGCTCAGCAATGGGGAACTGGGGAAACTACCACCTTAACCTAAAGTTTGGATGAACTTGCTAAGAGAGCAAGAAAGCTAAAAAAAAGAAAATCTGATTTGAGTTCTCACGATTCCGTAACATCGAATCCGCTTTCCTTGGCTCTGGTCGAGTGCACGCAATAGTAAATAAAAGCAATCTAAGTATAAGAATTAATACAGAAGTTGCCACCAACAGCTGTCACAAAACTCACTTAAAGCCCTCGAGCAATGACCTTATTTGCAGTGGCCCTGTCTGCATTTGCAGGATCCAAGGAAAGCCAGAAAAAACCACAAAGCCCTACCCAAGAGCCACTCAAATCACCGCATCTCATTGCTGGCTCCCTTTGCTCTTTTCTCCCAAAATTTGCCATCCGAGCTGACAACATCTCTGTGTTCAGATTGGCTTGAACGTGCAGATCAGACAAATCCCGTGCTCGGAGGTGTAACTCTCAGCAGAGGGGCAGTTTGAGTCTCAGAGCAGCTCTGCGATGCTGTCACTGCCACACACTACGCCAGGCAGGTATTGGCACCGGGGAACCCCATTTGCAGCCCCCCACACCCCCCTGGAGTGCAGACGAGCCTGGCTGGGGGGACGCAGCTTCCCCGTCCTGCCTTTGCACAGACCCCTCATCGCTGCCACATGCAGTTTCCAGCCCAACCACCCATTTGGACAGTGCTGAAGAGGCAGCTCCTGGTGCCCCGAGCTCACGTAAGGAGGCTCTTACCTGGTGTCTGGCAAAGGGAGCAGAGAGTCCTGCCCTTCACCGCCACCGCACCGGCTTCTGCTCGTGTGCCACGGTGTCAGGGCACCGCAGACGCCCCTATGCCCGGACAGTTTCCGACACTTGTCTCATATTTCAAGGAGCACTTCAAGTGAGGTTCGTTCGCCACTAAATCAGCCCTCATCAGCAGCCTCCGGACGAGAGCCGGGTGGGTACGAGCTGGGTGCCTGTGGCTCAGCAAGTCTCCAAAAAGCCCCAAGCGTCACGCGGGGGAGCAGGAGCCAGCTGGCAGGAGCCTGAGCTGGAGGAGATACCTTGAGCCAAGAGCAAAGGCAAAAGGCACCTGACAGCAGCTTTGCTGGGGAGCAGGGAGACGGGGGAGCCTCTGAGCCTGGGCTGTTTCTAAGGTCAGACCCAGAAAACTCCCCGTGCAGCTTCGTAAAGAGGCACCGGCTGCTGGTAGAGGGATGTGAAGGCAACCGGCCTTGGCTGCAGCGAGCACGCAGGTGCTCTGCCCCCCAGCAACGGGGTGGCCCAGGAGACCTGCTATAGCATCAAGAGATGCTTGGATGTCCCAGCCTAAGAGCTGAACAGACCACAGATTTCAGAGCACCCTGGCATCATTTTCAGCGTTTGATAATACGGCACCAAACCAGCTCCCGTCTGGCCCCCCCTACCCCAGCATATGCTGCTCCACTAATGCCAGAGTGAGACACGTTTTAGGATCAGTCCATAAACCATCCGTTGTCAGAGCAAGGATTAACGTGAGCCCTCCCAAAGAGCTCAGGGCTGTAGGCTCCTGGCACAGGGACAGGGCGTGCAGGGGGCTCAAACCATCCTCAGACCCTGTCTCTGAGCCCCCCACATGCCCAGGCTGGCTCTTAGCCTCAGATACTCCCTGGGACCCCCCTCAGCCCCGTTCCCATGCACTGGAGGGCAGCAGAGCATCCTGCAGCACCCCGAGCATGCAGAGGGCATTGCACGGGCACATCGGTGCTGTTGTCTCTGTCCTCTCGTTTGCACATCAGCGATCATTAACACCACAGGGCTGCACGTCCCCTGAATCAGCAGATCTCAGCCCTGCTCCCACACAGTGAGGACAGCTAAAACTCAAACTGAAGGAGATGCTGAAGGGAACAACACTACTCTCCTGCAGCGGGGTAGAGAACATTCCCAGGAACCAAAACTTGGGAAGTTCCTCTCCCCTCCCATCCCAGGGTCCTACAGTTTCTCAGCTTCCAACACCACTTCAGTAATGAGTTGATTAATCAGCTTCAGCAGGGACCAAACAGGCAGAATGTAGGGTAATGAGAGTGAAAACAGGGTGGTGGCAGGACAGGGCACACGGGTTATGTCTCTTTAGAATGATAAATGAGATGGTGCTGGTCTGGTGAGCACGTTGTCCTGGGCACAGGTCCCATCCCCACTGGGGTGGATAAGGGTGGAGTGGGTGGGCTCCCAGCAGCGACCCACCCGCTCTCGCACCAGCAGAGAAGAAAGCAAAGCAAACACAGGCAGGGAATCTGACATGTTGTCCCCGGGGGTTCAGCCGTAAATGTTAGCGCAGCGTAAGGGAGCAGGAGAGGACAGACCGAGGCACCAGCGATTCATCATTCCAGGCGGCTGCAGCTCCTGCCGGCCGCCCCACATGCCGCCAGCTGCGGAACTCCTGGCACAGGGCTCACAAGATCACAAAATCCTTCAGGTTTCATGTGATCAGCACAAAGATTAGGGCAGAGCCACCTATTACAAACCTGCAGCGAGCCGAGGCTGTGCCTGCCCTTGGTGCAGCCGCCCGGCACCGAGCCCTCTCCCCTGCGCTGCCGAGCACTTGCACAGTGCCGAGATTCAAGGAGGGCACAAAGCTCCTGGAGGATGCAGGTGGGCAGAGCCCCAGGGCTGAGCTGGCTGCAGATGGGTGTCACCCAGGGCAGCGAGAAGCCGGCGAGGTGGGGATGTAAAATGTCCCAGCGGGAGAGGAATAAACCAGTCAGCTTGGGCAAGCTTTGGGGAGACAGCGGAGCTGTCGTCCTGACACGCTGTCCATCACCGGGTGGCTGCCGGAGGAGGGTGCCCAGCCAAAGGGATCTGGCAGATGATGGCTCTGGCTGCTCCTTGACCTCCGCGCCGCTCACCTCTTAAAATAGAGCTGAGGAGCACAACCCGACGCAGCCACGGGGCAAGTCTTGGCCGAGCTGCTCCTCTCTGACTCTTCCTAGTCACTACAAACAGGGGCTTTGTTGTTTTGGTTTTTTTTTTCCCAACCCCCCTGAAATCAGATCTAGGCACCGCTTGTGAGACAGCAACATCTCCTCTGGGCACAGGGCTGGCTCCTGTCACCCCAACAGAGCCTCAACTCTTGGGGCAACTCAGACCCATAAACAATGAGGGGATGCTGCACGTGGTGCAGCTTTGCTGGTGCTGGAGTTCTCTGACTGCTCTGTCTCTCCTGTGCTGCTCAAGGTAACCCCCACCCTCATCCTGACCCTCACCAGGCTCCTCACTGAACACACTGCAGCTATTTTCTCTTAGAGAGAAACAGAGAAACACATAATCCCATGGGGAGGGGTCCGAGCCCTGGCAGCTGCTCCCTCTGCAGAGTGCAGCTGAATTTCCTTACAGCTGGGGTTACGCTACAGCCACGTAAAGCCAAGCTCAGATATCTCGCCAGACAAGCACCACTCAAAGCTTTTGTTCCCGGGTGAGAAGATCCTTCTCTGGGGTCAGCATCACAGCCAGCCCCCCGGGCAGGACGTGGCCACAGCCCAGCGTCCACCAGACACCAGCTCTGCCCGCCCAGCCCACGCACGGGCACCGTGCCCAAGGCTGCTCTGCCATTGCCACGCAGCGCAGCCCTAACCCTGGCACCCGATACCAGGCAAGGAGCTGCCAGCACCCCCAGCAAGCTGCCACCCCCACGAAGGGCATCAAAGGCTGGGCCAGGGGCAGCCACCACCAGAGGCACAAAGCCACGAGCATGGCAGTGGCAGCAGTGGCAGCAGTGGCAGTCATGTTCCCCACCCACGTGTGCCCCAGGAGGGCAGAGCTGGGGGACAGCCACCAAGACAATTTACAGTGATGACACCTTACAGTCCTTCCTGGCTCCCCTCACTCCTGTGTCTGGGTCAGGAACTTCTGGGGGCAGAGACTTTTTGGTGTGTTTGTGAATAGCTGCTGGCAAATGCAGGAGACCTCCACTTGAAGCTGGAGCTCTTGCAGGCTACTGTATTACAACCTAAATTAAATATTCCATAGCACCAAGCAAGTGACATTTGAAATCCAGTCATTGCAGGGGTATCAAATAAAGACATTTGCAATGGGATCTGTTTAAATCCATGTGGTGCTTTGGAGAAGTTCATCAAAACAAGCCCAGCGCTTTATTAAAATCAAAGTTATCAAACACCCGATCTCCAGGAGGCAGCTCTGAAGCCCACGCAGTGGAGTTCCGTGGCTGGGGGGACAATAAATAAACAGAGCCCTTCTGACCCATGAGCTGGCCACTAAAGCTCAGCTCTGAGAGCTATTTTCAATAAAAAGTCAACACAGTCAAGAGACAATTTTGAGGAACATTTGCTTACCAGCACATGGTTCATCCCCATCAGCTTCCGTGGGAACAAGAGACTCCCCAAGTGCTTTGTCCCTGGGACTGTGCTGAGGTTTGCCATGAACTTTGGAGAGGGGAGCAAACATGGGACCCCACCAAGGATGGGGTTTCACTGAGGATGCAGCAGAGGGGCCGCCCCTCATTGTTCCACCCTGGCACGATCTGCCCCAGATCTGCATCACTTATCACAGCACTGAAGTTCCCAAACCTCTCAACTGCTGAGAAGGGCTTGAAAAAGCATCTCTAGCTGAAAGGCAGATGACAAGTTAAAAAAAAAACAAGAAAAAAAGAAAAAAAAAAAAAAACCAACCCGAATTTATTGTTTTCTTAGAATTTAGAGTGGGAGGAAGGAAAATGGGACGACCTATGATTTTTTAATGCCTGCAGTTGGCAGTTCCATATTTAATGTGACAGCATCCCTTTAAGAAAAATATGTTCATACACAGGAAAGAAGATAAATTCACAAAGCAATTTGCTTTCAAGCCAGCCTGACACCTCCCCTTACAAACACTTTGCCTTGGTTGAGCAGCAGTGGCCAGCACTGTGCTGGGCAGCACATAATCTAAGAGTTTAAGGATGCTTCCCTGTTTGACAAGCCCATCTGCTAATCCTGGAAGCAGTAATTTATCCCAGAGATGGTACAAAGGCGGAAGAAATAATTCATTGTGCGTGAGACGACGAGGAGACACGTTGTCATGTTATCAAGCTGACAACCTCACAATACAAACAGAGGTGCCTGTTACAGAGTCGGAACCTGGCACGATCAAAAGGGTTTCTGCATTCGAGGTAGGAAGAGGGGAACTGAAAAAAAAAAAAAAAAAGAGAGGAAGAAAGGAAAATGAGAGCTAAAGCAAAGCCTGAGCTTGCCATTTCTTACCAAGAAACTTGTGAGAAACGCTCGCTGCAGAGCAGTCAGAGACCAGGGTCTGGGGCGAGAGCTGGACGGGCAGGACCCTGGGGGACCTGTGCTGCTGCCCCTGGGGCTGCACCAGCCCCACACGGGTCTTTGGTCCTTTCTCAGGGCAGCACGGAGGGGGACGTGGCTGAGATGGCATGACCAGGAGGGGTCTGAGGAAGGCAAAGTGCAATGGCACTGGAGCTGCAGGGAGATGAGGAGTCAAAAACCAGGGTCCAAAATTGTCCCTTGCTTCTGCATCCACCTTGGTCTTATGCCTGGGACAGAGAGGGACCCCAGCCAGTGCTTGCCACCTTCAGATTAGCCACAGTTTGGCTATTGCCATGGCAGTCCCTCCACCTGCAGATTATTTTTGCAGCCTTTTATTTATTTATAGATATTTTGAGGTGTTTACCAAACCCACTGGTGTGCTTTGGGTCCTTCCAGGCATCAAGCCCCTAAAGCCTCGAGCCTGCTCATGATGGTCCCACAACCCAGGGGCAGCAGAACACAGCCGAGCCCCCCGAGCCTGGTGACTGCGGGGACCAGGAGGTGCTGCTGAGGGCTCCCCGAGAGCGATGGGGGTGCAGGGGTCCTGCTGAGGGCTCCCCAAAAGCAATGGGGGTGCAGGGGTCCCGTTGCAGCAAGCAGGAGCTGTGCTGAAGCTCTGGCTTTCAGCCTCAGATCACATCTTGGAATGCTGACTTGTCTGTGAACTGCCGGGAAGCCATCACTGACAGGCAGGGAAATTAAATGGGACAGATGATAATTAATTGTCCATGTCTTTCAGTGTCTCCTAGATATGGACTAATGAAGTTATACGTTACTCGCTGGCTAGAGGACAGAAGGAAAAGAGTTTTAGAGCTCGGGTTTAATCAGTTCAGTGATAAGCGTGGCCTGAATGAGTCACCTCTCCGCACGCTGTTTGGGTTTCTCTGGGTGTCTCCAAGCTCAGCAGCCTGTGGCTCCTGCCTGCACTCGCTGCCTCGCTCTTGCAGCACCAGGATGAAGTCGCAGGAGCCCAGTCGCTGCAGTGGGAGCATCCTTGGCTGTGGCAGAGGCTGCTGGTCTCAGGAGAGATGTGAGCACGTCCAATTAAACAGAGAAACCTTTGCTCTGAGGCGGCAGCGAGCGTTGGCCGGCAGCGCAGGGGGCAGCTCTGATATTTATTTGGGCAGCACCATTAACGTTATTTAATGAGCTCTAGTGGGTCAGTTTTCCTGTTTGAAAGGAATTCCTAAGTGGACTCATGAAAAGTTATTTGTCTCCCTGCCATGGAAAACACATGGACATGGGCTGCAAGCCACTGGCCGTGGGCACCCTGAGCCGTGCACGGTACATGCCATGGATGGCTCACTGCATGGCAGGGGGTCCAGGCAGGTTTGTGACAGCACAAATCTCAGGTCCCACCTTTAGCTTTGCTAGTGCAGCAGCAGGAACCGATGATGGGACTGGAACTCACCCCAGCACTCAGTGAAGTTTTGCCCATTTCCTCTTCCACTGCAGCCCTGGGTGCTCTGGGGCTGCAGTTCAGCAGCACCGTGCCAAAGGGGACAAGGAGCCCGTCACTGCCCCGTGGCCAGGAGAGCTTGGGCAGTTGCAGTGTCCGGACAGGGTGCTGGGGCACCCATGGGAGCCTCACTCAGCCCCATGCAAGCCAAGGCACCAGACGCCTGCCTCCCCAACCTGAATGTCAGTGCTGAACAGAATGATCTCCCTCCCTCCTCTGCTCTGCTGCTCACCTGCCTCCCACACCACCTGGCAACATGACGCTGCCATAGCTGTCATTGCTGGGGGTGCCTTGTTGTCACTGGATCGTGCCTGACACGGCGGGGGCAGCAGGGCTGGGCACAGGTCACATGGACCCCGACAAGCAGCGTGGGAGCCACAGCTGGAGGAGAGGTTGGTTTTTCCACAGGGGCATTCCCAGGGCAAAGCTTGGGAGCTGCTGCCCCTCCAGCCGGGTGTGACACAGCCCTGCACTTGGCGCTGCCCGCCAGCGAATCCCAGGCAACAGGGTGACAAGGTGGCCCAGGCAGAGGTGCTGGCAACTCAACCTCCTGGGATGCACGGCCGCCAGACAACACAGCCCATTCGTGCCAAGGGTCCAAGCATGTCCATGAGTGGGCACCACGCCACCCTCGCAGACAGGACCAGGGGAGGCAGCCAAGGCACGGTCCTGGAGACTGCCTCTGGGGCACCTGCTGGGGCTGGCATCCCAACAGGAACCCCAGCACCCAGCCAGTCCATCACTGGAGCTCATGGCTCTCCCGGGACGCACACTGTTCCCGGGCAGATGGGAGAGCCGGAGGGGAAGCTCCAAACAGGGATGTGCAGGAGGGCAGGAGAGGGGCTCCTCATGTCGGCCCCAGTACACGAGCCCCTGCGCTGGCTGCTGCCCTGCACCACCCAGACGCTCACTAACCGGGGAGAGCATCGCCGAGTGCCAGCCCTGCACCAGGCAGCAAGCCCCGCGGTGCCCGCGCCCAGCGCCCACCCCACTGAGCCTGGTGATGCCCTGGCGCCGACCGCGGCCACCCAGGGCCTGCGGGGATGCGAGAGGAGGACAGCGGCAAAAGGCTCGTCTCTGCTGGCAGCTGGCGAGAGGTGGAGGCGTTGCTGTTATGAAAACATGCGAGGGCTGTGTCTGAAAACATTGCGAGGAGCCAGCTACATAAATAGGCCCTTTATGGCTCTTTCCTGCGCTGAGACAGGCCCTTTCACAGGCGCTTGGCTCCGGCACGGCGGGGTTACTCTGCTAAAAGAGCTCTTCGTGTTGGCGTGGGGGGAGACAGGGAGGCACCGGCGCAGGGAGGCTGAGAGAGATGGCACAGAACTGCTGTGCCCAGCCCCACCACACTGGCACCCACCTGGGACTGGGGAAAAGCTGGTTTGGGGTAGGTCAGAGGGCAGTAGCGATGGGGACAGCCAGGTCGAGCTGGATGGGTATTGGAGATGCCACACGGTGCCCATCCAGGAGCATCCTGTGCCAGCCCCAGGGCAGCCCTTGCAGCGAGGTTGGGCTCCAGGACAGGACACCCCCTGTGCCAGCCGGTCCCCTCTAGCCCAGGCGACACAGCAGCAGCCACCCCACCACAGGAGCAAACCTCCGCCAAGGACAGAGCAGCCGATGCCAAGCTCCCCATGCCAGCACCGTGCTTTGCTGCCTCCTGCTCCCCAGTACTGCAGGCTCCCTGGAACTGGGGCTGTGCAGGGAGCTATTTCTGTCTGGAGGCTCCAGCAACGTGACACCCCCCCGGCCCCCCCAGCAGCGCGGGCGGCAGCCCTGCCAGCATCCGTCCCTCCGCCTTTGCAGCTGCAAACGTGTTGACACCTGAGCAATAATCTCTCTTTCCTCATCTGAGATGCTATGGGGAGAACGGCCGAGTAAAATGCTGTGGTCCCCCAGGAGAATGTGCCTGTTGGCACCCAGGTAAGGGGGCAAGCAGGAGGGGACCGGGGTGTCCCTGGGCCAGGGCAGCAGGCTGCGTTACAGGGGAGCCTGCAGCCCAGGCACGGTCGTACGCATCCACAGGCAGGACGCAGCCCTGACTCAGTCCTTTCTCAGTATTTCCAGGTCACACTTGAGAAAGCAGCGTGGCAAACCCCAGCTCTCCAGCAGGACTTGCTGCGTGAAGGACAAGAGCCTCCAGCTCAGGTGATGGGGACAGGAGGCAGCTTTGCTTTCCTGAGCACCAAGATCTCAGATGAGCCTCCACCATGGTCACCCAACCATGCTTCCAACCTCCAGCACCCCTTCCTGAGCCACATCATCCACACCACGCAAGCGGTGCGTGTCCCTGAGCAGGAGCTGCGATGCCCATGGAGAGAGTCTGGGAGGACAGGGACCAGGACGCAGTGACCTGTGCTGTCATGAGACATGGACATCAGCTGCTCTGCTGCCACCACCTCCGCCAGGAGCACACCTTGACACCACAGCACACGGACACTATTAATTAATGGTTTTGTTAGGAAGTCATCATTAATTGAGCACCTCTGGTGGCCGTGGAGCCCGATGATCTATCTGGTGTCAGAAGCTGCGTGTGCAGCTCTTTATTTCTTTCAGCCACATCTATTTAACACGATGACAATTCAGTTTATGCCCCCTCAGCAACAAACGTCCCCCCAGTGTGGGAGAGCTGGTGACTAAAGCAGCGGGTGAATGATTAGTGACTCAGCGGATAATTTTGCTCATCTCGTGGCTTTTTTTAGCACGGGGCGGACAGAGCTCACATGGCAAACCCTCTCCTGGCACCGCCACCGCTCCCACCCACCGGCGTCCCAGCGCCGCGCTGCCCACCTGGGCTGCGGAGCTTTTGCAACCAAGTGGCCGCTTGATGAGGTTCTCCTCTGGAAAACAGGGCGAAGAAATCGGACAGTGCTGCCAAGCGCTTTGGCTTTTCCTTAATCCTCCCTGTTATTTTTTCCTTTATGACCTAGGAAAGGGAATGGGAAGTGCCCCAGCCCCAGGGCAGCCGGGAGGCGTGGGCAGCCCCGGCTGTGCCATTCACGCCGCGCTGGCGCTGACCCGGCAGCATCTTTTGTCAAGAGCAAAGCACAAAGCTCTTGTCTTAGCGGTAACTGATGTCTGAAAACACCAGGTGCCGGCTTGAGTTAACAAGCTCTTTGAGACAGAATTCTGCTGTGAAACGAGCCAGCGCCGGGGTGAATGCCACCAGCAGGAACCTCTGCCCGTGCCATCTGCGGCGGTGGCAGCAGCGCCGGGGCACCGGACCTGCCCAGACTGCACGGGCAGCCCAAGCGCCACGCCAACGGCTGCGCCCTGGCAGGCTGGGGATGGTGACAGGGACGTGTCATGAATTTCTTCTCATCTTTACAGACAGGGCAGCCACAGCATATCAGCCGTCTAAGCGCTGAAGCCCGGTTGGCTCCGTGCCTGGTGGTGCCAAGCCGGCTGCTGGCATCCCCAAACCCCCAGGTGACCAGTGCAGCAGCAGAGGCTGAGGTTCACGTCCTTGGCACCACCACTGTGCCTGGATGAATCCCCCTCCACCCCAGCTCAGCCACCCCCAAGTGCCTGGAGACACCTCCCTGGGCCATTGTTGAGTAGTCCCTGCACCAGTGTGACCAGTACAACCAGTGCCAGCTGCTTCCACCTCCCCTGGGGAGCTGCTGGGGTTCATGGCAGACAGCGACCCAGTGTCACCAAACACTGTCATGGAGCTGGATCAACACAGCCACAAAACAACTCCCAGGGGTGGCAGCCCCAGACATCGCAGGGGGGATGGGGAATTGCTGCCTCCCTAAAACGGCTTCATTCTCACTTTCTCTTTAATGATTTCCCAGCTGCTTCCCCATTTTAGCTGATAATGGGACTTCACTCTCTATCTGGGTTTGAGAGTTGCTTTCCTTGTTCAAGCTGAAGAAAATCAATTCCCCTCTCACTCAAGTCTTTCCAAGACAGATGAACTGAAGATCGCGCCTGCCTGAGCAAAATATTTATTCAGTCTGGGAACAGATTTACTTTCGAACCTTCTATAAATACAGCTGAGGGCCCCGATTTAATCCCTTACCAGAAGACCTAATTTTATTTGTTTTGTGTTTCAAAAAAATCCTCCCTTTTCCGACGCCTTGTCAGCAGGTGAAGAAAGGCAGAGAGTTTGGCACCCCCCTTGGCCAAGGGCTCTGGACTGCAGCTGTGGGTGCTGGGGAGCCTGTGGACAGTCCCACAGTGGGACAGGGCTTGGTGGTGCTGGGGAAAGGGTAAGACCCCTGTGCTGCAGTGGTCTGGGCTCTGGGGGGGCTTCCTGCTCTTGAATACTGATTTACACCCCATTGAAGTGCTGCCAGGGGCCAGGGCAGGCAGAGAGGGGCCAAATTCTCCACAGAAATATCTTTGTGGCCCTGCCTGCCTGTGCTGGGGGCAGAGCCATCTGCCCCGCCTGCCTCGGCACAGCCACCGCCCAGCCCCACGCACAACCCACTGCACCCCCCGGGACCAGTGACCACCATCCCATCCGTCCACACGAGCCCCCCGGAACCAACCACCCTTTGCTCGCCTGCAGCCAGAACGGGTTTTGTGTGCCACGTGCTAATTAGTATTGCAAGGGGCCAGCGGGTTATTAGCCAAGCAGCCACGAGCCAGCACCTCTCCCCAGCACCCTCCCCGCAGAGGTGATGCCGAGCAGGGACCCTGCTCAGAGCTGTGGCTTTTTGATGGCCCTGATGCCCCAGACCCCAGCACAGACAGCTGCCTCCACCCTCACACCAGCATCTATCCGGCCAGGGCTCCAGAGGAGATGGGCTCCCCGCAGCCAGTGTGAGAAGCTCCTTCATCAGCTGCGTGTGGGTGGGCAGCAGGGAATTGCCCCCTGGGGCACTTGGGGATTCTGCTGCCTGCCAGCATCTCATCAGCACGTGTCACCACCTCCATCAGCAAAAAGAGGATTTGACCACGTTCTTTGGAGGGGGAAATGTTCCCAAGGATGAATTGAAAAGGTTTCTGCTGCTAAGCAGAGGCCAAACCCAGGCAGGTGCTGGAACTGGGTTTCCTGCTGCCAAACCCCTCTTGGTGCTTCCCTGGGCTGTGGTCGCTGCTGCCCAGAGCCACACGGGCACCACGGCAGTGCCAGCGTTAAGCCAGCACCCAGAGGGGCAGGTGGCTGCTGGGTTTCTGTAAATCCCTTTGGCTCATCCTGACCCGCCAGCTCCCAGCCCCATGACGACGCTGCCTTCCAGCACTAATGGAGCAGCACAAATAATCTGCATCTGGCTGGGGAGTTGAGGCACTGGGATGGATTAAAGCACCAGGGTGCCCGTCCCAGGTCCCTCCCTGAGCTCCACTGCAGCTCCTGGCCAGGAACGAGCTCATGTGCAGCTGCAGGATGAACAGCCTGGCCCCACCTTGGACAAGGGGATTGCTGTGTCCCCATTTGAAAGGCTGCCCTCCATGTCCCCACCCTGTGGAAGGCTCCTCCAAAGGCACAGCATGCCCTACACCGCGGCTGGCTCGCTGATCTGACACACTTATTAAATTGCTATTATGCCTGTTGGCTAATTACCTCCTTTGGAAACCTGAGAGGACAGAAATTTGACATTGAGCTGTGAAAATCTGCAGCCCTGCAGACACCGGCTGGATCTGGGGTGCCCAGCAGGGCTGGAGGGTGAGCAGGGGGTTAGAAATGTGACAGCTGCTGAAGTGTCCCTACCTCCCCCACTGACCACGGCCCCACAACCTGAGCCAGGATGGGGAGCCCCAGTGAACCCCCCACACCGTGTCCCGGGGTGTCAGAGCTGCTCTTCCCACACCCCGCGGCGGCCGCAGCTCAGATTAATCTGGGTGCACTTTAATCCGCTAAAGCCCTTTCGTAACAGCGCTCAAAAATAAGCCTGGAGAGTTCCTAATACTTCTTGAAAATTTCGAGTTGGGATATTTATAGGCTCTGCCCTTGCGTGCGACGGAGCTCACCCGGCAACTGGCGGGAGGGCTCTGCTGCTGGGGGGACCTGCTGCCGGGCCCCCGGGGTCTCACCCCTCCAATCCCACCAGTCCCCAGCTCTGTGCCACTCCCCGACTCCCGCTGGCTCAGTAACAAGCTTCCCTTGTATAGGATTTTTTTTTTTCTTTCCTAAAAACATTTCAGGGCTCCTCAGAAGAGCCTCCAGCCCCAGCGCACAGACGGGCTCTGTGCCGAGATGCCTTCAGCGCTTCAAACGAATGCAAAGCAGCCGCACTCCTCACCCAGATCGACAGCGGCCGTGCCAGCGTCCCCTGTGGCACGTGTGCCCTGGGAGGTGAGAGCAGGGCGAGGGGAGCGGATGACAAACAGTGATGGGAAAAGTGACACTTCAACAAAAAACCGAACCCATGAAAAAACAGCCTCTTCCGTGCCTCGGGGATGCGTTGCACAAGGCAGAGCTTGTGCTTGTCACTGTTGGGGCTGCTGCCATGTCCCCTTGGGAAACTGAGGCCAGGACATGTCCAGCTCCATCCCTCTTCTGAAAGCAGCTGTCTGGGAGGCTGAGGTCCCACTGTGAGGGTCTAGTTTCCAGTAACCACCACTGGTGGCCATTGGCATCTCTGACACAGCAGTCCTCGGGTCAGCAGTGTCAGGGGAGCAGATGGACAGCCAGGGCAGTAACACCACAGCCCCTGCAAGGCCCAGGTCACCAGTAACATGTCTCTCTTGTTCCAATAAAAGAGAAAAATAACCCCAAGAAGGGTCCCCTGGCCCTTTGCCACATGGTTTTACAAAGACATGACCTGCTGCTCCCTGCTGCACTGGGCTGAGGGACTTTTCCCAGTTCAAAGGCAGCAGAAGTCTCAAAGAACTGGAAGGTGAACAGGAGAGGAGAAGCAGCCTCTGATCTTACACTGGCAAGACCACCCCACGTTCAACAGCTCCCGCATCCCCCACTGGTGTGGAGCAAGAGCCAGAGACCAACGTCAGAGCCAGAAATACCCAAACTGGAAACAAAGCAGTGGGAACAGGCCAGTGGCATCTGCCCCTTGGTGCTGCATCAGCCCAGACCCCCCCGAGATGCCCCCGCTCATCCCCTGCCTGGTGGGTCCAAGGCAGGGTCCTGCTCGCAGATGGAGGAGTGGGCAGAGCTCACTCTGCCAGCCCAGACCAAGCTGTACCAAAGTGATAAACTCCCCAGTTATCATCTTTCATCCCTCCCAGCTCTCCAGGACTGCTAGACCTGCCGATACCAGGCGACACCCACATCCTTGGAGATGCAACACGTTGGGCTGGGAGCAGGAGGAACCACCCACACAGAGCAGGTCTGGGGAGCTGATGGGGACCAAAACCTGCGCCGTGCCAGCTCCCACTGGACCACCAGATCTGCCTGGTCTGGGACAGGAGGAAACCGGCCTGTCATGAGGGATCTGTTCAGATGGAGCAGAGAGTGCCTGGAGTAGGACGAGGCAAGGGCCATCAGTGGGAACCATGAGGGATGTTGGCAAAGACCCTCCACTCCCACAGCCACGCTGGGCTGAGCCCAGCAGCGCCCAGAGCATCATCCCTGCAGCTGAGCCCAGAGCCCATGGAGTATTAAACAGCAGCCTGGCCTCGGAGCCAAGCTGAGCCAAACCCAGACTGGTTTCATGCCTCCAGGATCAAACCTGTTGGCCAAAGGAGCCCAGCACCTCCCATTAGGAAGTGACAGAGACACTTGGCAGCCCGGTACCCCAGCTGCCACAGCCCTCACAGAGGTTTATGCAGCCGGAGCAGCTCCTCCTGTCTTCACGCAGATACAGGCACAGATTAGGACTTAACCTCAAAATGTTTCCCTTGCAATTTCCAAGTGATTGTTCTTATCAACTAATTAAAAAATTTCCATAATTAGGTCAGGGAAAATCACGACTCGGGAACGTTCCCGTTTCAAAGCAGCACAGATCTGTTCGGTGGCGAGGGCTCAGGGCTGTCACAGCCCCTTGCCTGGCACTCGGCCGGGTATTCATCCCTGGGAAAGAGCTGCTTACACTGCAGGGGGAAAAAGTGGTGTTTTCTAAAAAAACAAACCCACCACAACCATCCCTCCAACAGCAGGGGGGGGACCCTTCCCTGCCTTCAGACCCTTCAAAGACAGGAGTGCTCAGAGCACCCCCTTTGCTCCATGGCTCTGCCCACAGCCCTGAGGGGCTCAGACCCCATCCCCCACCTGTGCCATGGGGCAGAATCAGGGCTGGCCCCACCACCATGGCCCTGGGCACGCTGGCCATGGGGACATTGTAACACCTCTGAAAAACAACAACCCACATCCATGGCAATCCCAGGGGAGTACCAGGTGAGCTCCCCACGGGAAAGCAGGACCCTCCATGAGTCCATCCCCTGCCTGCAGCTCACCTGTGGAGCAGCTCCAGGCTCCCCAAATCCGCAGATTCCCTTTTACGACTTGCAAGTAAATTGTGGTTCTAATAAAAAACGAGCACTTGTTACCATGCAGCCACAGCCTGGGTTTCCTTGAGAGCACAGATATAATTCTTAACAGGGGCTTCCAGACACATAAATTGTGACACTATTTTGGAGGCAATCTCAGAACATCAGACTAAGAAACAACCTTTGTACATCACAATATTGTTTCTAAATTGACAAATAGACCCTCATGGGTTTCATTACTCTGCTCCGGGCACGCGTTTTTGCATTTTTATTTTCCCTAGGAATGATTAAAAGGCTCCAGAACTGTGGGCTCTGGGTTCAGCAAATTCAAACATCGAGCTGAGGAACACAAGCAGTATCTCGATGGGATGTGGAGCTCAGAGAGGGGGATCTCTGTTCCTGTGATGTTCAAGTCTAGTACACTTCAGAGATTGCCCCGTGCCTCCAGGACAGGTTTTCCTCCAGTCCTGGAAATTCAGCAGTGTAAAGCAACTTGGTAAGATGCTTGGTGCTGGATTGAGAGCATCTGTACAAAAGTCCCTGTTTATTCAACAGCAGACTTATCCTGTGCAGTTGTAGAACACGTAGATCTCAGAAACACCAGCAAAAAAGCCAGAACAAGGGGAAGGTCTCCAAAAATAGCAAATAATCCCAAGGTCAGGGTCCCTTCAGCAGCCACCAGCTGATGTTCAAGAATGCTGGGGCAATGCTCAAGGATGCTGGGGCAATGCCCGAGGAGTGGTTTTGTGTTGGAACAGTTATGGATGGGAACAGCTCAGCAAGCTCCTGGTGCCGCTCTGCCAGGGCCACGGCATCACTCCAAGCTCTGCTTGGGAACACCAGCCCCAGCACCGACCCAGAGGGATAAACAGCAGGAAGGTTCAGGCAGGACAGGCTGGGGCAGCTCTGCCCCATCCCTGTCAGCACAATGACAAAGCCTTGTCCCATGCCATGGTGGCCGGGTATGCCAAACAGCCACCACCAGCCACAGGGAAAGAGCACAGAGAGCAAACCAGCCTCAAAACCCAACCCGCTGGGGAGCACCGCGGGAGGGAGGGGAAACCCCGCAGGTTTGGGTGCAACGTTGCCGTGCAGCCGGTTCAGTTTTGTGCCTCAGGTTCTGCGGTATTTATACTCCTTCCTGCCAGCAAAAATAGACTCAGCACATCTGAGTTGGGTGTCTCGGCTCTTTGTGCTGAGAGATGGGAGAAGCCAGGCAGGAGGGAGGGAAAGCCCCAATCCAGCCAGCAGTGCACATTCAGCCGGGTAGCATCTCCTGGCTCAGGTTCACCATCAGGCTTCGCTGAGGGTCCAGGTCCCCGACCCTCCCCATACTATGTCCAGGACCCAGTCCAGCAATGAGGATGAGGCTCTGAGGCCAGCGAGCCACCAACCCCAACAAATATTTCTCATTCTCATAACTATTAAACCAACCTCCAGGTTTACTGGCACCAGGGGCTGGCTGGTCCATCAAAGCCGAGCGCCCCTCGAGCAGCCGGCAGCCAGAGCACCCAGCTCCAGAGCCCCAGCCAAGCACGATGCCGGAGCTCAGGGATGCTCGTGCACAAGACGCACAGCGGGAAGTCAAAGCTCAGTGTGACGTCACCACCCTGATAGCGCGTAGCAAAGCTCTGCACATTTACATACCGAGAGCCACAGCCAGGATTATACGAGGTTGTTTTTTAATGCACGTGGCAGATCACGGAACAAGCAAGAAGCCTCACAGCACATTTTACCCCCAGCCCGACTCTGAACTCTGCGTACAGCCGGAGAGTTCTCATCAGCAGAGTCACACCAGCAGCTACCGAGGGACCAGCGCTGTTCCTCCCACCCCCATGGAGCCGTTTCAGCCAAACAACAAACACCACTCAGAGGAGCCGGCGCTGGGCTGGATGCTCCATTGGAAAACACCTGCAGCCACTTAAAAACCCAAAAAAGTCAACGATGGTGGATTTGACTCGCAGGAGCTCCCAGCCAGGCTGGCAGCAGGGACAGAGCCTCATTTATTCTCGGCCTGTCACGTACGGCGGCACTGCCCATTGATGCTATTTTCGGGCACTGTGCCCCACATGCAGACGCAGCAGCTCACACAAAACGCCTCAGCTCCACGTTCAGGCACCCCAGATAATCACGGAGACGAAGGCGATTTTTGCGCAGCGCTGAGCAGTTCAGAGCCAGCTCCTGCCTCACTGAAAACCGCTGCCGCGCTCCGCTCTGGGCAGGGGGTGCTGCCAGCTTGCACAGCACCCACGGACACATCCAGCCCGTGCAGAAGCAGGCAGCTCGAGCAGCAAGGTGGCAACAGAGCTGGCACAGATCCCTTCACACCAGTGAATTAACCTAAAACCTCTGGGAGCACAAAGCTGGGCCCTAGACCCCTTACCTTCATGCAGAATCAGCTCCTGTCCTTAAGATGCACTTTCAAGCTTTGCTCTGAAAATAAAAAGCAGCCACATCTGCCCAGGACAGCCGGGAATTCAGATTCTGTGCAAGAAGTTGTTCTCCCACACGCACACCCAGCATCACCGGCACCCACAGCCCTGCTGCTGCGCTCTCAAGGGCAGGTGCAGGCACGTCCCCGCTCTCAGGATCTGCGGGGTTTGCTCTCGGGCTCAGGAAAGCTCAAGCCCTACCCCATCCCAACGCACAACTGATCAAAAGCCTCACTGATAACTCACTGCTGTGTCAAGTTCATAGAGAAATGTAATTGATAAGAGCCGAGGAGAGAATGGGAGATCTTCTGGGGGAGGATGCTGCCTCTGTGGCCACATTCACTCCTGCTTGGCAGGTTGGTCAGGAGGGCCACGCTCTGCCCCGTGGCTGCAGCCACCCCGAGACACAGCACTCGCTGCCCAAATCGTGAACAAAAAGCGCTTTTGTAAGGCTTCACTAAAAGTCCTTTTCTCTAAACGCCGAGTTCCCCTGGTGGAGGCAGCCAGGAAGCCTCGGCTCCATTTCCAACACAAACCTCCCCGTGCCTCCACCACGGCATAAGCATGAGCAGCTCTGGGCACCCTCTGGCCAAGCCGTGGGACACGCAGCATGCCCTGCACACCCCAACACCCTGAGCAGCACGGCCGGGTGCAGGCAGTGCCCACAGACACAGCTCCATGGCTCACCCACAGACACGGACACGGCCTCACCACCCACCCATGGACGCAACCCCACCAGCTGCACACGGTCACGAACACGGCCCCACAGCCCACTCACGGTCATGACCCCATCACCGGGTTTGTGCCACCCACCCCAGCTGCCCACAGACACCTTGGCAAACGCCGGACGGGCCCAGATGCTGCCGGCAGACCCCAGCCCACCTCAGCCCGTGGGGATCACCCGCCGGGCACCCCAGCGGCACGGACACCTCGGCAGAGACGAGCCAGGGGCACCACCCGCCGCACACCCACACAGGTCCCACGCGGCGTGGGAAGGGCAGCCCCGCGCTGGGAGAAGGGGCTGCAGCCGGGGCCTCGGCAAAGTTCCTCTGAAGAAGTTTCGCTCCTGACCTGACACCTCCCGGGGGGAGGTCAGCGGGGCCGGGGGGCTCTGCCGCCCTCCGCCGCCCTCGCCCCGGTACACGGCGCTGCGCAGCCGGGCTGCCCGCTCCCAGGCGCCGCAGGGATGGAAGCGGAGCCGGAGCACCCCGCCCCCACCCTCCCCCCGGTCCCCACCCCCCCCCCCCCCGCCCCCCCCGTCCCACCCCAGTCCCTCCCAGTCCCTCCCAGTCCCA
>JANIJG010002250.1:0-15831 GCA_024611175.1 Megaceryle torquata | reverse complement strand
ATATGCAAAAATTTGTATCAAAGAACGAGTGTGTGAAAGAGGAAAAATAAAGCCATAAAAATTCCATAGCACAAAATCTCGAGTATGATGATAATTATTCAAATGAGTTAAATGTATTCAGGGTCTTAATAAAATATTTCTTTTCACATATATTCAGCAAAAATTATCTCAGTGAAATTTTCTATGTAAATTCATATAGAGTAATCCACAGCTATTTAAAATACATTGAGGACTACCTAATCAATATAAGGACATAGAGATTATATAGATGGCTTCAAGTCTCAAATTCCAACCATGATGAGATTTGGGCAGACTGTGTTGTAGGTTTTGTTTGTTTGTTTATTTGCATTTCATTTGTTTATTTGGTTTGGGTTTTGTTTGTTTCTATTTGTGTTTGTTCATTTTGGGTTTTTTTTGTTTGTTGTTACTGATTTTGTTTTTAAGTTTCTCAAAGGTGAGAAAAGCTTTTTATCTTTTTTCTGTGGTCACTTACGATGTTGAGGCAAAAAATGTGCTAAAATGTTTTCTTAGTTTTACCTCATTTTTGGAAAAAAAATATTTTTTTACTATTAAGAAATTAAAAGAAATTAAATTAAATCTGGTTCAGTCTCACATTTAAATGATTCATATATAGGGTTTTTTTTCAAAAAGCCTGTATAATCTTAAAATTTATGTTCATAAATTGTGCTCATCTTTATGGTCCATTAGAAGAAAATTGGTGATTTCTACAGAACTTCACCGGGTTTGTTTTAGGTTTTTATTTGGAAGTGATACATTTGTCATGTATCACCTATAGATACCTTTCTAGAAGATTAGATTTGGCCTAAACATGAAATCTGTAAAATTTATTAAGTCTATATGTGAAATTTGTAAAATATTTTTATTGGTCATGTAAAAAATTTCCAACTTTAATTTAGAAATATTTATTTCAATTATATAGCTTAGGTAAACATAGAGTAAAAAAGATATGTATGCATCTGTATAAAAGAAATAGATCTATATCTACCTACATGGATTAAATTAAAAAATAAAAATGTTAAAACTAGAATGATTTGGTTTAAAATATGTATTTATCTATGCATTCTGATTGTTTCTAAGTGAATTTGAACACCAATTTTCTGTTTTGTTTTAGAACAGTGAGAGACACAAACAGGGATAGTTTGTTATATACTATTTCCAGAAGGGAATAGTTTCATAGCATTTAACTTTACAGAATAGATGGAAACCATAGATCAGATGAAATTAGTCTGCTCTGTTCAAGAAAATAACTGAAATCCTAGTGACAGCAAGAAATCTAGTGTAGTATTCTGTGACTTATTAAACACCTTCAAGCAGATAGCATTTCCCCTAAGACTTCCAACATGTTTCAGGATTAAGGATTAAATAATTATATTCACATAATTGTTTATATAAAATGTTTATATGAAATGGTGAACCTTGCTCTGAGAGTTTAATAACTTGTACAACGTTAGGAAGTTATCGACAGGACTCAAAAAACAAGAATGGATGCTCAAAGTCAGCTTTTGAAGTAGTTTGCATGGAGCATTCACTGATTTTGATTTATACTCAATGTTTAGACTTCTTTGTAGCAAGAAACATATTTCTTTGTTTTGTCCAATACATTTTTCTTTCCTTTAAGATATGTACCTTTTCAGGATGGACTTGATGATCCTGGAGGTCTATTCCAGCCTCAGAAATTCAGTGATTCTGTATGATTAGGACAAAACTTGAAAACATCTTACACCCCAGATAAACACCTTACCAACTGGGCTTTCAATGTCTTAATCTTAACCACTGTCCCACAGTTTCATATATTTTATGCAAATAATATAGGAGCTATTGAGCACTTAATAAGACATCTAACAACCATTCAGATTTTAAACCATCCCTTTCTTGGTGATATTATTGGAATTTCTTGGAAGAATCCATGCCTATGTCTATCCCATCCTGAGTAAGTAGATAAGCACCTCCACTTGGAGGTGCATCCACAGGAAGAACCTTAAATCTTGGATGACTGATCCAACGAAGTAATAGATAAACTAAAAGCATCACCATGCCAAATTTCATTTATGGATTTGTGAGAAGGTGGATACAATTACTTTGGTTTGTTCTCACAACAATTTTCCAAATGTCTTGCAAGCAAGAAAAATGTAGAAGTCACTTAAGTGTATCATGATGTTATTTAGAAGTTGGCTAAAACCTCTCATAACTGAAATTTTCTTGTGTTGTGAAGAAAGTAATAGTTCCTATGAAGTGACAATGTGTTACATGTTCCTGTTGAAATAATTGCAGAACATCTGACACATCAGGTAATGCATATAATAAACATAATGTCATGGTTTAAGGTCAACCCTCTTTGTTAAGCCCTCTCTCTCCCCAAAGGAGAAGAGAAAGGGAATAAGGGGAGAGAGACTTACCAATTAGAAAAGGAAACTATAACAACTTTAATGAAATTGAAAGTAATAATCATAAAATGGAATATAAATAAATAAATAAATAAATAACAGTATCAAACCCACCCCTACATTCCTCACCTCCCCCACTCCCTGACGGCAATTATGTTGCTGTCACCACTGATGCTGTGGAATAGGCATTCAGGAAGTCCCAGACTGAATCCAGTAGCAGATGGGAACTGTGTTCAGGAGCTGGATTCAGGAACACACAGTTCAGTATCAAAGGCAAAAAGTACAGAATCCTCCTCAGATGCTGGCCATTGAAGAAGAAAGGAAAATCTGGGAGCTTGACCTTTCTGATCCCTCAGCTTTGTACTGAATATGACGTATATGGTCATTTTTATATTGGTCAGTTTAGAATCACCTGTCCTGTCTGCTCCTTCCCACAGGTTCAGCCTTTTACTTTCTGCACCCCTCAAAGTGTGGTACAGAAGATCAAGCAGTGGTCTTGGTCTGCACACCCATGCTTGATACTAACTCTAAACATGGGGTATTATCACTGCTAGAAGCAGATGCTGCCTGTGAAAACATGATGCTAACTTCAGACAGTGCAGTTAGTTAGACGACTTGAGTTGATAAGTAAAATCACTGAACTGAATTGTTCTATTCTAATTGAAACCAGGATGCACAATAATATATTATGCATAACCAGGATGCTTGCTTTCTTTATATATTATTGTAACATAACTTAAAGACATTACAAAATCAAGGTTTTGGGGAAAATATTATCTTCTACCCATCAGATGAGCTACCATTTTTGCTAGCTCTAAACCTGTCTTTAAAATGTATCTTAATATATTATACATTAAAAAAAAAAAGTGCATTTGTATTGAAAATTTCTTTTTCTTAAAATGAATAAATACACATGACATTGATAGATGTGAGTATACAGATATAAACTATAATGTCTACATTGTGTGTTAATACATGTATAAATGTGTCTGAGATTCACATGAATGTTTCTACTCATAAATGAGAAGGGACTAGGTATACACATAATTCTTGTGAAGATAAACGACTTGGGAATGGTGAAAACAGATTCCTAACATGCTTCTGAACATTTATTTCATTGGTTTATATTTGCTGGAATTAAAAAGTTGTCTATTGTTATAAACAATTGTTTTCTGTTTGCTATTTAAATATTTCAGACTAAAGATTTGAAAATAATATTCAGCGAAGTTTCATCATTCTGTTTTTTCTTCATTCCTCATTTCTTTCTTGCAGAGTAAGTCTTTAATTTGTTTATGAAGAGGATAACCAGTTCTATTTTGCAAACCGTATCATATCAGATAAGATTTGTATAAGACACACAGCTCCAAACAGATAATTAAAAAGTAAAAAATAATGATAATGTGGGCATAATTAAGTTGCAGACTGAGAATGTTTTCATTAACTCTGTAATTCATTCAGTCACCTGAAATCATACCTATCTTTACCAGTGGTCATAGGATTGCTATGCAATGACATAAGTGATTACTGAAGTCATTATGGTAGTGTGCATGGACAATGATTGCTGTATTACCTGTTTGGAGGTCTTGACAGTACATTTTTGGTAACCATAATGTAAATTGAAATTATATGAAGGAATATAAATCTAAAACATTGCCAGTTAGACATTTCCTTATTAGAATAGAAAAATATTCCAACCTGAGCTACATTAACTCATTAGTATGCTCATTAACTAGTTCCATCATTAATATACCACAAAGAATTGCTGATTTACCTCATATGCAAAAATGAGTTCTGTGAAGTTCTGGAATTAGTTCTCCAGAGACAAGAACTAAACATGTAAATTTTAATTATTTTAGTTTATATACAGAATTGCTTTTGTTCATTAGTTTATTTTATGTATAGGTAATATTCACAGGATCACAGGATGTAGGGGTTGGAAGGGATCCTAGAGATCTTATAGTCCAACCCCCCTGCCAGAGCAGGATCATAGAATCTAGCAAAGGTCACAAAGGAACACATCCAGGCGGGTTTTGAAAATCTACAGAGAAGGAGGCTCCACAACCTCTCTGGGGAGCCCATTCCAGTGCTCTGTGACCCTTACAGTAAAGAAGTTCTTCCTCATGTTAAGGTGGAACCTCTTGTGCTCTAGCTTACATCCATTCCCCCTTGTTCTATCACAAGGCATGAGAGAGAAGAGACTGTCCCTTTCCTCTTGACACTCAGCCCTCATATATTTGTAAACATTTATCAAATCCCCTATCAGTCATCTCTTCTCCAGACTAAAGAGCCACAGGTCTCTCAGCCTTTCGTCATAAGGCATGTGTTTTAGTCCCTTCATCATCCTTGTAGTCCTCTGTTGGACTTTCTCAAGCAGATCCTTGTCTCACTTGAACTGGCGAGCCCAGAACTGAATGCAATACTCCAAGTGAGGTCTCATCAGTGCAGAGTAGAGGGGGAGCAGAACCTCCCTTGATCTGCTGGACATGCTCTTCTTAATGCAGCCCAGGATACCATTGGCCTTCCTGGCTACAAGGGCACATTGCTGTTTCATGGAGAACTTGTCGTCTACCAGGACTCCTAAGTCCTTCTCCACAGGGCTGCTCTCCAGCAGATCACCTCCCAGCCTGTCCTGGTGTAATTTATTATTCCTTCCCAAATGCAGGACTCTGCACTTCCTGTTAAACCCCATCAAATTCTTCTTTGCCCAGCTCTCCAGTCTGTCCAAGTCTCTCTGGACGGCCACACAGCCTTCAGGTGTATCTGCCAATCCTCCCAGTTTTGTGTCATCAGCAAACTTGGGGGATTCTATTAGTTACAGCTCTCCATCTGGACTTGGCATCATTGACCACCACTCTTTGGACTATTGTCCAACCAGTTACTAATCCATCTTATTATCTGCTCTTCTACCCACACTTCCTGTACTTCTTCACTAGGATGTTACGGAAGACTGTTAAAAGCCTTGCTAAGGTCAAGATAGACTACATCCACTGGTCTCCCTGCATCTATCCATCCAGTCACAACATCATAGAAGGCTATTGGATTAGTCAAGCATGACTTCCCCTTAGTAAATCCATGCTGACTACTTCTGAGAACCTTCTTCTCTTCCATGTGCCTAGAGATGACTTCCAGAATGAGCCACTCCATTGTTTTTCCGGGGATGGAGGTGAGGCTGACTGGTCTATAGCTTTCTGGAACCTCTTTCTTGCTATTTTTGAAGACTGGAGTGACATTGGCTTTCTTCCAGTCCTCCAGCACCTCTCATGTTTGCTGAGATTTTGCAAAAATGATGGAGTGGTAGGGCAACAACATCATCCAGTTCTCTCAGCACTCTTGGGTGCATCTCATCAGAGCCCATGGACATCAATTTGTGTAACTGGTCCTTAACCCAGTCATCACTGACCAGTGGACAGACTTCCTTCCACCAGGCTCTCTCCCCTTCATCCAGGGACTGGAATTCACAGGGGCCAGTCTTAGGTGTAAAGACTGAAGCAAAGAAGGTGTTCAGCAACTCTGCCTTCTCTGCATCCCCAGTTATCAGGGCTGCCACCTTATTCAGCAGTGGGCCCACACTTTCCCTATTCCTCCTCTTGCCACTTATGTATTTGAAGAAGCCCTTCTTATTCTTTTTTTACCTCCTTTGCCAGTTTAAGTTCTAAGAGGGCTTTGGCCTTCATTGTTGCCTTCCTACATGCTCTGACAAATTCTCTATAATTCTCTTAAGTCACAAGTCCATTTTTCCATGAGCTGTACATTTCTTTCTTCCTTGAAATCTCCTTCAGAAGCTCCCTGCCCATCCATGCAGGTCTCCTATCACATCTACTCATGTTTTTACTCAAAGGAAGAGACTTGGGCCTCCACTGGAGGAAGTGGTATTTAAAAGCTGACCAACTGTCTTGGTCTCCTTTACCCTCCAGAGTCTTAGCCCATGGGATTCCTGCAAGTAGATCTTTGAAGAGTTCAAAATGAGCCCTGTGGAAGTCCAGGGTCATAATCTACTTATTGCTCTGCTTCCACCTTGTATAATACTAAATTCTGCCATGTCATGATCACTGTTGCCAAGGCTGTTCCCAATCTTTATGTCGCCAATCAGTCCTTCCTTATTAGTTAACACAAGGTCCAGCAGTGCACCTTTCCTTGTTGGTTCCCGCACTGCCTGCATCAGGAAGTTATCTATACACTGCAAGACCCTTCTGGACTGAGTATGCCTAGCTGTGTGGGCTTTCCAACAAATATCAAGGTAATTGAAGTCACCCATGACTACCAGGGAGAGTGTTCTAGAGGCTACGTCCAGCTGACTGTAGAAGCCCTCATCAACATCTTCTTCTTGGTTTAGTGGTCTGTAGTAGACACCCAGAACAGTTTCACTCCCCTTTACATGTCCCTTCATTCTTACCCACAAGCTTTCAACCTGTTCTACCTCCCCCCCTAGATAGAACCTAATACATTTCAGTTGCTCTTGTACATAAAGAGCAACACCAACGCCTCGCATTGTTGGTCAGTCTTTCCTGAATAGTAAATAGCCATCCATAATAACATTACAGTCATGGGAGCTGTCCCACCACATCTCAGTGACTGCAATTATATCATAGTCATACATCCCAACATATATATCTAACTCCCCCTGCTTATTCCCCATGCTCCATGCACTGGCATATAAGCATTTCAAAGAGGGATTTTTCAGTTTTCATTCTTGTCATACAACCATTCCCAGCCACCTCCATGTCCACCAACCTGCCAGAGCGCCCTGTGTGTGCTTTGTCACACATACCACCATCATCCACCTCAAGTGTGATAGAAAACTGAAGGCTGTACCCAGGGTCATCTCTAGTGAGCCTGGTTTTATCCCCTTCCCCCTTCAAGTCTAGTTTAAAGCCCTTTCAACGAGCCCTGCCAAGTCCTGTGCAAGGATCCTTTTTCCCCTTTGAGACAGGTGCACTTCATCTGCCGCCAGCAGACCATGAGCCATATAAAGTTCCCATGATCAAAGAAGTCAAAATTCCAACAGTGGCACCAGTCTCTGAGCCACATGTTAATCAGGTGTGTTTTCCCCCCTCTTCCTGTGTTTTTTCCTACTACTTGAGGGATTTCTGAGAACAACACCTGTGCACCCGAGCCTTTAACTTTAAAGTCCCTCTTAATTGCCCCTGGACTTCTCTCTGCAACCTCATCATTACTGACCGGGATAACCAGAAAGGGATAATAATCGGAGGACTTCACCAGAGCAGGGAGCTTCCTTTTTACATCTTTAACCTGAGCCCTCTGAGGCAGCAGACCTTCCTATGGGATGGATCTGGTCTACAAATGGCCCCTCTGTTTTCCTCAGCAAAGAGCTACCCACTACAATCACCCTCCTTTTCTTCCTCTTTGAGGAAGTCCTAAGATGTGGGGGTGAATGACAGGCCCTGGGTGACTCACTGGATGAATCCCTGTCACCATTTTCATTCCCTTCTACCTCCAGAGTCTCATACCTGTTCTGCAAATGTATTTGAGGCAGGGGTGTAGGAAGGGAAGGGGTATACCTGTGACCCCAAGCAGGAACCTGCTTCCACTGACTTGCCTCATGTGACTCCCCTGATGGACCTTCATCCCTATCATCATTTATTTGTCCCTCAGCTTCCAGAGCCCCACACCTACTGTGCAAGGGTAACCAGGAAGATGGGGGGGAGACTGGGGTATGACTTGCCTGCCTCACTGAGCAGGGACCTGTCTCCATTCCCCTTTGGCTCTTTGGTACTCTCCTTTTACCTGGTGGTAAGGGAGGAGGGGATCCTCTCCTTCTTGTGGAGCTCCCTGTTTCTTCTGCAGGGGCACTGCAGGCAGAGCACTTCTTAAGAGAACATGCCTGCTCTGTTTTTTGTGCTGCAGAGACCTGTTCCCATTCACACTGCTCCTTCTCTCAGACCAATGGTTCCATGGTTTCCTCATCAGAAGGCTCCTCAAATTCAAGGGGCCCATACACATCAAGTGAGGGCAATAGGGGAGGTGGGGGGAGGATTGTCTTTTCCCTCTGAGCTGGGACCTGCCTCCAAGCCTCCCCCTCCCTGTCCCTCATGTCTTCTCTATCTGGCTGATGACAGGAGGAGAGGGGGTCCTCTACCACTCGTAACACCTCTTCCTCTTGCCTTGGCCTAAGTGTGTGGCTTCATCAGTCTATCTCAGTTTCACATTCTCTGAATATTCTCAATTTTTCCACCTCCTCTCTCAGATCTACCACCTGCCTGAGCCAGTTATTTATTTGGTCACACCGTACACAGGCGGTGTTCCCAACTTCATCTAGTTCAAGTGCCGGGCTCAGGCACTCACCACAACCAGAGACCTGCACAGCTGCATGACTGTGCAGGAGCTCTGTCTGAGTTCCCACATCCTTCCTCCTCATTGTGGCTCTTGGTCATGTTATGACCATGACTTACAGCTTTTTTTTTTTTTTTTTTTTTTTTTTTTAAATTCTATTTTATTTTATTTGTGGTTTTAATTTGATTTCTCTTCCTTCTTAGCATACAAACCTGTCTAATGATTGCTGATGTTTATGTCAGGCTGCTGTGCTCCACAGCCCAGCCCCGCCCCCACACGCACGCTGCTGGCAGTGTTTTGCAGAGATGGCTATAGCTGTCCCACTACCTCTGATACGGCAGCACTTCCAGTTTCACCACATTTAAATCTCACACAGCTTCCCATCAACACCCCTCTCTCTTCATCACTCTCACAAGCAAGCCTGCAAGAGTTGCAGGCTCTGGTACTCTTTGCTGTCTCTCTGGGTACCCCGTGTCAAGGAAACCCCCTGTTCAAAAGAAAAAAAAGCAGGCACAACAGAGCCCATTGGTGCCGGAGCCAGTCCCGCTGTCTCACTGCCTGTGATATGTATTCCTAAAAGAGGGACACATAGCATGCTTGTCCTACCTGATGTCCAGACAGTTTTATCATTTTTCTCCACAACTATTCAACTACAACAGACATAATAGAGATTGAAGTACACGTAAGGAAGGGAAGGAAGCATCTTTGAATTTTCTCAGGCTAAGGAAAAAAAAATCAAGCGACAATTGAATTCAGGTTTTCTGCTTTTCCTAGTAGTTTTGAGGCTACTTTAGCTCCATGTACTCAGATCCAATCATCAGTAAGACTGACCATGAGTTCTTGGTAAATAATGTGCATATTTGCAGTGGTCCTTCCAGTAAATGTGTGCATGCACACACATGTACACAGACATGGGCAAACCTAAATATGCACACACAGAGCCACATGGATCAGCAGAGATGAAGGGCACAGCCTTCACACAAACATGAACAGCACAGAGAGCCTGACCTGATTATTTCCTTTCCAGCTGATTATGATTGAAGCCCCATAGTAGAACACATTCATATTTATACATGTTATGGATTTTCCAGCTTTAGATACTTGGTTTCCCCAGCAGCTACCCCTGCATACCAGTCTTCCCAATTGCTGGCATAGGACATATAAAGCTATAGCTCCACTCCAAGTGGAGTCACACATATACAAACACAAACAAATCTCTCCAGGAGCTGCTCCAGACATACAGTCTCACCAGCATCTGACACTTAGGCTTGCAGTTTCACAGGTAGCTGCTCCATCTTATGGTCTCCACAGTATCTGACCTACAGATCCTTGGTCTCTACATTGCTTTGCCTCCAGAGCTATGGTCTTTTCTGTAGCTGGATCCCAGACCTCTTGCATGACCTGATGGCTGTTCTTGCTTGAAGTTTGTTTATGAATGGCACATGCATACACACACACACACAGAGGACTGAGGTAATCCAAGGGAAAATATACACACACCAGTGTCTCCTGGTGCCAGCAGCCAGCCCCTGGTCTGTGGCCCCAGCCATATGGCAGGGTGGGTGCTCAGTCCTCCCATGTGGGTGCAGGGAATGGGGAGCCTTTGACCAGGAAAACCATCAGAAATGGAGTTTAATTAGAAGAGACAGGAGAGGCTACATTGTCTCATGCAGACATGGCAAGGCACAAGGACTGACAGACCCCTGCCCAAACCCCACCAAGCCCCTTTTATCTTCTTTCCCTTTTGTTTTCCCACTCATGTCTATATTAGTGCCTTTGGTCCCTCACTCAAATATCTTCCATTTGTCTGCAATCCCTCCAGAAACATCCCATGATAAGTTTTACTTATTATATCCTTATCTTTTTCTTTTTTTTTATCTTTATCATCTTTATCTTTATCTTTATCTTATCTTTACTTATTACATCATTATCCTGTCGTGTGATTGCATTTAGGAAAGTCAGCTTAATACAGATAGCATCAGACAGCAGAACAGAAGTAATAAGCAGTTTTGTCCTCTAGGAAACAAAGAAAATACAATAAATAATATTTTCTGTAAATATTCAAAGGGCAACATATAGCTACTAAAATAACCCAAAAGATTTGGAGAAAAGCATCCCATTCTGTTTTTCTTATACAAATATGTGCACTACCTCTATGAGATGAAGAATATGCTAATTCCTTGAAAAATAAGTGGAAGCAGAGAAAACAATTACAAAGAAAATATGAAAACACAAATTCTTCTATTGGTAACAGAGCTGCAAATGTGCAAACCACTGAAATAAATTTGTGCTACAGAGGATTTGTTTAAGCAGGCTAAAACCAGAATGCACATGAAAACTTTACAAAAACAATAAGCATTACTTTCAGACTTAACGGGGTTTAAAACTCATAGGAAATTGAGCAGCTGAAGCATTAAGATCAAACCAAATGTTGGAAAATAGTGATTTTCATTTTCAAAATACTTTTAAAAACTCATCTTAAAGCATTACAACAATATTTTTCTCTCTTTGCCTTTTCCCCCACTGCCCTTCTTTTCACATCTTCTACATGCAATATAGACCTATTTTAATGAAATGCCAAGGCTCCCTGATTTGATGTACTAGTTAGCTCACAGCCAGCTTAGTCAAGCTGCATTAAAGAATACAGACAAGAAAGTCACATTAGATTTCAGCCAGAGAATGAAGATAAATGGGCTGGTGCATTTCAGAAGGAAGCTCCTGTGGGATGTGAATGTGAAAAGCACTGGTGATAAGCATGTGGTCAATATAAAAAATGATGGCAAATAAATCTTCATGCTAGCTTTCTTAAGGATACATAATATGGGCAGCGTGATATCAGTCCAGATGGAAACAAAGAATTCTAAGGAAAGTGAGTTATCTAAAGCTATACTTTTCAGATGAGACTAAAAATCATAAAGCTATACCTGTGTATAAGTGAATACTAAATCAAGCACAATTATACAACTGATATAACTGGGAGAAAATCCACTATTGTTTTTTATTTTATCCATGGGATTACATAAAATGTTAATAATATAATAGACTCTGTAACAACTGCCTTGTGCATAAACACAGGTTCTTTGTTACAATCGGAGATCGTGATTATTTAATATTCTCTTTATATCTATGTCTATCGCAAATTGTAAAGTGAGAGTAGTAAAATGAAGAATGAATTTGCATTTCTATAGAATTTTCACATTGTTTTGGCTTGGTTTATTTTGGTTTGTTGTGAGACTTTTTTTAAGAATATGCCTTGGAATTTAAGATCCTGCAAGGAATTACTATGCAACATGAATTATTGTTGTGTAAAAAAAGCTACATTATGAAGCTCAACTTGCAAGGTGTCAAAGCTGCTGGAAATATTTTTTAGAAGTTAATACTTCTAATTTCTATCCATGAATCATGGACATCCTCATAGGAGTATAGAACTTATAGAACTTATAGAACTTCTAAATTATCCCTCCTTTATCAATAAAAATGGTTTTCTTTTACATTAGTTTAAATGTGAAAGAAAAATAATTAATTAATTTCCATTACAGAGTACATGCAGCACTGCTTGGCAAGTTCTTGTGCTTATATTATAATTCATTTACTATTCACATAGATTATATAAAATAAACTCTTGCTTGAAAAAGGGCTGTATGAATAGGACAAAAAACTTTTTTTTTTTTCCCCTACATTGGAGAAAAATATCTTGAGTGCAGCTTTGTGAAAGGAGTGTAATGAATTTCAGAATGGTTTTCCTTGAAGTACAATCTTAATTAAGTTCATACAAACATATATCTACAATATTTCTTGCACAGTAACAGGAAATATCATTTCATAGGACAGGTAAATTTATGTACATTTTGGAGTTCTTTCCCTTATTCAGTCATTGGTTGGTTTTGAATTACGTAATTTCTTCTTATTTTAGTAATATATTTGTAAAACACTTTTTTTTTCTTTTTCTTCAGATTGAACTGTGCCATTTTGAAAGATCTGTCAGATAATCCTATAGATATTTCTTGATCTGAACCCTGATCTATCGAGGGTTCTGCAAATAGAAAGTGTAACCACAGCTTCCAGAATAGTTATTGTAGGTCATGATTCAAAAACTATGTCATTGCCAGAAAAATATTCAGATTGGATTTGGATTCTAAAAGAAATATTTTAAAAGCTGTTTAGTAGAGATGAACCTCACACATACAGTATGTGACTGACCAATTTTATTACAAATACATATGATATCTTTTTATATCTATGAAACTGTTTTAACTTCTTTCTCATTCCTAAATTAACTATTATTTTATATTTCTGCTTTATTTCCTATGTATATGGTATTTGACCAGTATATTTTCTGGTTTCTCTTCTAAAACACTCTTTAGAGAAAAGTAACAGAATGTGCCTCAATCTGGGGGAAGTGTACAGGACTGTTCCCAAAACAAAAACTATTTTCTGCTATATAAAGTTTGGAAAAATATATTAATAGTAGAAAACTTATGATTCTAGTGAGTTTCATCAGCCAAAGAAGGTGATGTAACATCATTCATCTGGGGAAAAAGAAGAAATCTTACCTTGATTTCAATCAGATGTGGTTTTATTACACTATTTCCACTTCTGTGTTCCTCTGCAATTTTTGCTCTTTTTGACCATTTAGCATGAGATTTCTGTGTGTGACTGTACATTTTCCTTGATAAAGAGCAATTTCTTAAAATCTTAACTCTAATCTGTGCTTGCTTAAGCTAGTATCACACTCCACCAGGACTACATTTTGACCACTTGACATGTCCTGTTGTAAATTACATTTCCACATCTTGTCATCTGCAGTGCAGAAACTGACGTCACAAATTTCATTTTTCCATACTCTTAACTCCATGTTCTGACTTTCATATTAAGCCACTATTAATTTACATCATGATTGTCTGAAATTTGGAAATAATCTGGTGCACCAAGCTCAACAAGTAACTAATTATTTCCAGTTTACTGATATTCAAATTACTGTTTTGCAGCGTCTCTGGAAGATTAATAACTGCACTTAGGAATGGCAGTATTAATTCTGTAATCTGCAACTGACATACTGTATCAAAGAACAGGTATTTTCTTTAATCATTGGAAGTGTCCAGAGAATAACTGTTAGGTCATTTTTCACACATGTATTCTTCCATATCTCATCCAGTCCAATTTAGAGTTGGTTCAAAGTTACTGTCAGAGCAATGCTTTTACTAATTCCTGCATTAGTTATGTTTGTTTCTTATGAAAATATAATGCCAGGTCTAAAAAAAGGACTAAAGATTTTAAAGGCAGATTTAAATGTCTCTAACCTCTCTTTAATTATGAATTATGAACTTCCATCCCCCTGCCTTCTCAGATTCTGATACTAATTTTGTTCTGGCCTTGGGTCTGAAGAGCTGTTTTATAATGTGTTTCTTAATGCCATAACTCTGTAGTATTTCAACTCAATATGAGATTTACGCATCCAAAATACTTGCAATTTTCCCCATATATCCATAATTCTCGCATACATTTGGTACACGTTTTAAAGGTTGATGTTCACATACAATATTTAATATTTACAGATGCTTTAAAAAATCTTGAGAATTTTTTCCCCTGATTTTAATGATTCTAACCTCTTGTCATAATTTACTTTTCTATATATTGTTTATTTGTGTGCTTCCTCATTTGTCAGATGTTATGTAAACTTCTGGAGTGGTCTTTCTTGATCTTTTTTCTCTCTTGTAGGAAGCACAGGGAGCACAGTTGCCAGCATCAAGCCCAGCACCAAAATACAACAGAAGTGGAAGGGTACATTGTGACAGAAAGGTTACACACCTCCCGCATAAGATTTCCACTCCAACAAAACCAAAAGTGTATAATCAGGTCATCTTCTCAAATATTTTTACTATGTAAAAATTAATTAAAACTTCTTGTGTCTGACAATAATAAAGGAAATTAAAGGAGACTGAAGAAAGTGAAATTTGCATTCTTGCTCTCAATACTACTATGAAATATATATGTAGTTGAGAGCAATCCTTGGTGTCTCCACTGTGGCTTCCTATCACATAGGTACTTATTATATTAAATTTGCACAGGAACAATATAAATAATAAATTGGGACTAACCCTTAAAAGCTTTAAGTGGACCTGTGTGAATTTCATGAGGTTCAACAAGGACAAGTGCAAGGCCCTGCACATGGATCGGGGCAATCTTTGGTATCAATACAGGCTGGAGGATGAAGGGATTTAATGTAACCTGGTGGAGAAAGACTTGGGGGTGCTGGTGGGTGAAAAGCTGGACATGAGCTGGCCACATGTGCTTGTAATCCAGAAAGCCAACTGTATCCTGGGCTTCATCAAAAGAATCATGGCTAGCAGATCAAGGGACATGATTCTGCCACTCCATTCTGCTATTGTGAGACCCCCACCTGGAGTACTGCATCCAGCTTTGGAGTCCTCAGCACAAGAAAGATACAAAGCTGTTGGAGAGGGCCACAAAAATGATCAGAGGTCTGGAACATCACTTCAATGAAGAAAGGCTGAGAGAGCTCATGTTGTTCTGTCTGGAGAAGGGAAGGCTCCAGGAAGACCTTGTTGTGGCCTTTTGATACTTAAAGAGGACCTATAAGAAACATGGGGACACTCTTTTAAACAAGGCCTACTGTGACAGGAAAAGTGGTAATGGTTTTAAACTAAAAGAGGATAGATTTATACTAGAGAGAAGGAAAAAAACTTTTTTCAATAAGGGTGATGAAACATTGTAACAGGTTGCCCAGAGAGGAGGTAGATGCCCTATTCCTGGAGACATTCAAGGTCAGTCCGGACCTGATCTAGTAAAAGATGTCCCTGCTCAGTGCAAGGGGGTTGGACTAGATGACCTTTAAAGATCTCATCCAACCCAAACCATTCTATGATTCTATAAAAGTAAAGGAGAAAAATCTAACGCTAGGAATTATTAGAAAAGAAAAAAAAGAAAAATATATATAATGATTAATACAGAGGGACCTTGGAGATCTTCAAGTCCAACCCCCATGCCAAAGCAGGATCATATTTTCTAGCACAGGTCACAGAGGAACGCATCCAGGAGGGTTTTGAAAATCTACAGAGAAGGAGGCTCCACAACCTCTCTGGGGAGCCCATTCCAGTGCTCTGTGACCCTTACA
>JANIJG010002249.1:0-19296 GCA_024611175.1 Megaceryle torquata | reverse complement strand
AATATTCATAATCTAAGCTTTTAGTTTAGTTAACTGATTTAGTTTGGTTTTAGTGGAGTAAAAAACACATTGCCAAAATTAATTAAAAGGAAAATAAATAAATAAAAATAAATCATAAATAATAAACAAACAGCACCCCCCCCACACACACACACACAAAACCCCAACAAAAACTGGTTTGGATGAAATCACCAAGTTAAAAATGATATATTAGAGAAACTTTCAGTCTAATCCTCTAAAGACTTGCTTCATACATTAGAAATCAGGGGCCTCCCTCTGCAATTTGTTTGCTTTCTTCTCATTGTGTTGATGTAATTAACAAGCAGATGTAACTTTTGCTTCTGCTTTCCCTAAAATAACAAACCCCCTTCAGCGCAATAAGCGATTCAGTAAATAGCCAACATAAAACATCCCATTTGCATGTTTGCTTCTCTCAATCCATGTTTTAAGGTGTGTTTAATTTCCTCTAAGCATGAGGAAATTTTAAGTCCAAATTGAGAATGTGCATAAACTGGAATAACCCATCACCGTGTCTCATCATCTCCAGGTCAACTCATCAAGTCACTGGCACAAGATTTTACCTTTTTGATGCCCTGAATTCTTGACATAAAGATGGGAATATTGCTCAATTCTTTAATGGTGAATGTTCTGTCCAGTGGAACAAACAACAGTTTAACAGACAAATAATGCATTTGTTCAGAAAGAAAACCACTTTTTTACTCAAGCCTGTAACACAATCAGCCAGAGAAGCAGAGAAGGAGGTTAATGTATGTGTTACGATGTGGATTATAGTCACACCCTCACCCAGACACAAACCCTGTGCAAGCTGCAGTAAGAACAACAGGAAATGGCCTGGGGTATTTATAGCATTATTGTGTTTATCCTGAAGTGATGTTCTGCACAGATTATTATGAAGTTTTTCGTGGGAGAGGATACAGCTTGTGTCAGCTGGACATTTGCATGCACTTCACCCAGCGTGCTCTCTGCTGAACAGGCCGAGTCCCCCCTCTGCCTTGCTACTGGGACATCTCCGCAGCTGACACAATGGTTTACCTCCCCACAGCACAAACAGGAACCCTGGTAACCAGTATGTGTGGCCTAAACCTATTTCTTTCACCAGATTTACAAATCCACAGCAAGTTGTCAACAGAAGAAAAAAAAACAACCCAACCCACACACGTCAGTGCTCCTGAATTTCTGAAAGATGCACTCCACGTTACACCACAGGGCTCACTCTTGAGGACAGATTAGTCCACTCCTGGGATCTCTTTGTTCAGAGAACCATTTCCATGTCCTTTATTTTCAGGTAGGGTAATGCAATACCTTCCCATTTACCCCCTTCTCCTGGAAGGCATCGAGGAAAAATGTAATCATGAAAATTATTATCATAAAAACATGGGAAGTTCATCTACATGTTCCCAGCCTCGGCCTTGCCACCTTTCTGCTGATGTGAACAATGTAAAGAAACTTCTTCTAATTCATTCCCATCGTCTAAATTTGGCCTGAAGTTTGATAGACAAAAGAAAAAGCAATGTATGGGAGATTCAATTTGATATCTCTGTAGGGTATAAAAATCTCCACCCACAAAACTTATGCAAGCGTATATCCATCTGTGCAGACCAGTTTATCTCAGGGAGAGATACAGAATAAGGAGCATTAAAATAATAATGATGATAAAAAAAAAATGGTGTAACTCAGGAAGCAAAGAACCTGTTATTACTTCATTGTCAGAACAGTTTTTTTCTTATCTTAGTCAAATCTCTCGAGGTTGGTTCAACTCATGAACAGCTCATGAACGTTCAACTCGTTTCTTTGTTCACGCCCCATGATCTCAAAAAACCTCAATTAAAAGCAATCAGAAAAATCCATCCTATGACACTTGAGCCATTTACAGCCTGTGACAGTTATTAGCAAAACCTTGCCTTTGAGAAAACAGAAGGAAATCCTGCTTTAATTTAAGCTTTCAAACATCATCCCTCTCTATCTCTGCAGTAAATCAGAGCATCTCCACGACACTATTGTTTGCAAATATAATAAGTCCCGGGTTCGTCTGTTTAAAAAACAAACAGCAACAGAAAAGCATTGGGAAGTCCAAATGAATGGGAGCAACACTGAATTTCTGCATGTACCGCATTAATTAATGTAATTGAGCCAATATCCGAGCGGAGCTTGCTCCTCTGAATACTGTTCAAATCATTATCAGTTCTATTAGCGCTTCATTATGGTTGCACTGATCAAGACCAGATTTCCTGGGCTAATTTGCATCGTATTCTGACAGGTGCTAGTCCAGGTGTCCTATTGTCAGTTGGAATTAATAAACATGATTCAACTCCCTCCTCCTTTTTATCGTTTGTGTGATAGAGGGAATAATAGAAACGGAACCGGCCCGGGGAAGCACAAAACGACTTATCTGACTTCATCTCCCAAAAGGCTTTTCCTGGGGTTTTGCCAGGTTTCATTTTAAAATGAGGAGCTCACACAGCACTTCCCCCTACATCACCTACCTGTCAGAATATTTCCATGCCCTCTCCTCACTGTGTCTTACCCTCTAGGCAGGGCCCCCACAGTGATCCATATTAAGGTTTCTTTTGCCTTCAACTCAACTGACAGAGCACAGGGAAACCCCCAGATGTTTTGGAGTTGGACAGCCTTGTTTAAGATATAAACCTACTTGGATCTCCTTGTAACCCTTAAAGTCATCGTGGCCCATCCTTGGCATTTGGACCCTGTTGGCATCTACAGGTTGTACCCATCCCCTTCCTTGCTAATTAATCACAGCCTAAAATTAGACCCCTAAAGCCTCTTTATTCTTTTAAAGATGATGAGGAGGATGGATAGAGCAAGCAATGGTTTACAGCCACATCATTCGCAGTCATGCCATCCCAGCTCACCACCTTGGGTCTGCCAGCAGCACATCTTGCGCGACTGTCCTGCTTTGCAGGAGACCCAGAGCCGAGTGTCTCTGCGTCACGCTGCACACTACGCTGGATCAGAGCAGCTGGGAGTGCCCGTGTAGACAAATACCAAGGTCCTTTTAATTGAACATGATCTTAATTAAAAGTCTAATTGTATTTATAACTCGATTTTTAATCTTTTCAATAATTTCTAGCTTTTCCCTGCAATCCTACTGAACTCCCTTTAATGAAATAAATGCCGAGATTCTTATGTAATTATGATGCAATTCAGGCTTTCCAGATGAAAAGCAAATACCAGAGGATTGCCATGTGATCCAGCATTTCTTTTTCAGTCCTTCTCCAGAACTCGATCAGCCTCACACTGTCCTGGTTCTCACTTCTCTTTCGTACGCTCTTCTTTCTGAAAGCCATGTGGTATCCAGAACCAAACGCCTCCTGACACATGCACTCGTATCATACAGAGTGTTTATTGGGAGCCCAGCTCGGTGACATGAGAGTATTAACGGGGAGGCAGCACCCAACTGCACCGGTCTTATTTGCTATTTCCACCTGCCTGATAACGCTCATCTGCTCGATTGCTCCTCAGATTTCCCAGGTCTTTTCTGGCAAAGATGAAATGCAGTTAATACCAAGGCTGCTCTCTTAGCCTTTGGGTGGGTGAAGAAGTTTCTCGCTTTCTGCAGGGGCATCTCTTTTCAGTTTTGGGCCACTCATTCCCAGAAGGACATCGAGGGGCTGGAGCGTGGCCAGAGAAGGGCAAGGGAGCTGGGGAAGGGTCTGGAGCAGGAGTCTGGTGAGAAGCAGCTGAGGGCCCTGGGCTTGTTGAGCCTGGAGCAAAGGAGGCTGAGGGGAAACCTTCTGGTTCTCCCCAGCTCCCTGATCAGCTGGGTGGGGTCGGGCTCTGCTCCCAAGGAACAAGTGATTGGACAAGAGTAAACAGCTTCAAGTTGCCCCAGGGGAGGTTTAGGTTGGAGCTGAGGAATAATTTCATCCCCTCGAGGGCTGTCCAGGGCTGTCCCAGGATGGAGTCCCCATGATCCCTGGAGGGGTTTCCAAGCCCCCCGTGGAGCTGTGGTGTTGAGGGCCATGGGTCAGTGGTGCCCTGGCAGTGCTGGGGGAAGGGTTGGACTCTAGAACCTTAAAGGTCTTTTCCAAAGAAAAAATAATGTTATAATTCAGTCAAATCTGTCTTCCCAAAGGTGGGGGCCTCTCTCCTGATCTCTCCAAAGCTCACGGTGCTGGCAGGCAGAGGTATTCCAGAGCCTGCAATGGTGTGTGAGCAGACGGAGGGGGCCAAGCCTCCAGAATTACCCATTACCTCTCTCCCACACCAGTCTCCAGCACGTGCTGTATGGATTTCACCATCAGAGAGGAAAATACAGAGTGTCTGAGTGTGAACCAAGGATCTGAATAAAAGCAGGTTGGGTCCGTCAAAACACTGCAGCGTGATGGGCTGGAAATGCTTTGGTTTGGTTTCAGATTTTAAAAGATTTTTTTGCCTTAAATCTCAAAGAGCAGAAAAACCTGAACCAAAACAGTCTTTCATTCTCAAGATGTCAAAACAGACCGATAGAGCCTTGATGGCCGCCTGTCTCCACACAGGAAAACTGAAACCTCCCCTTCCCTGTGGTTACAATTTCAGCAAATTAAGGTTTGGGTTGGTTTTTTGTTTTTTGTATTTTTTTTTTTCTACTGAGGGGGAAAAAAAATAAACTCTGCGAGAGCATCCTGACAGTTCAACCTATAAGCAAATAAAATAGTAGCAATCTGATCACTGGTGAGTCATCCACGTGGGAGCGCAGGGAAGCGCAGCCAGAGCGGTATCTGCCCCTCGCATCAGGCGGTTCTGAGCCGCTCTCCTGTGTAAAGATGCGATCGTGGCACCCGCAGCCGGGGAGGCAGGAGCAGAATGGCTCGTGGATGGCTTTCAGCCAGCGTTCGTAGCGCAGACAGAGAAAATAGAAAGTCTAAGAATCATAGAATTGTTCTGGTTGGCAGAGACCCTTCAGACAACCATCCCCCAGCACTGCCAGGGCACCACTGACCCATGGCCCTCAGCACCACGGCTCCATGGGGGGCTTGGAAACCTCTCCAGGGATCACGGGGACTCCACCCCTGCCCTGGGCAGCCCAGGACAGCCCTGGAGGGGGTTGGAGAAATTGTTCCTCAGGTCCAAACTAAACCTCCCCTGGGGCAGCTGGAGGCCGGTTCCTCTTGTCACTTGTTCCTTGTGCTTGTGCTCCAGCCCCTTCCCCAGCTCCATTGCCCTTCTCTGGCCCCTCTCCAGCTCCTCAATGTCCTGCTGGAGCGAGTGGCCCAACTCATCAATAGTAACCAAGGTGGCCACAGCACCCTGACTGCCCAGGCTGCAGCAGAGGCTGCTGGGCTCCTTTGTTCAGGGCAGACCCAGTGCATGGGCAGGCGGCTGCAACACCAAGAGTCCCAGGACAGGGGGAAGCTCTGTGCCAAGAGAGGGCACAGCTCCAGGAGACCTGCCTGGCCTTGGCATTTCCCTCACTCGAGCCCAGGAGTGGAGGGAACCTCAGCTCCAGAGCACATCCTTCACGTTGCACATGCGGTGCCAGCCAGTTCTGCTCATTACTGCTATTGATTGCCCCATTTCACCTGCCGATGGAGCCTACGACAAGGCAGAGATGAACCATCTGTTGGGGTTCATTGCTCTGCTCAGTCCCCTCTCCTCACTGCCTCAGTCCCCACTGTGCCATCCATCTCACCCTTCAGAGAGCCTCATTCAAGGCAGGGAACACAATAAAAAATTGAACTCTACTCTGCAAATACATCAAAGCAGCCTCTTTTTAAAAGAGAGCTTTAAATTGCCTGTCCCCTGCTGGGCTGGAGCAGTAGCTCTGCCAGCACAGAGCTTCCCTGAGCACAGGCTCTGTACCAGAGCAGAGCCATGTGCTTCTCAAAGGCATCCCCCCCAACACACACCCCAAGAGCCCCCTCCCCAGAGACCCTCCTTGCCTGACCTCACAGATGCACAAGGGCTCACGGTCTTCATGGTCATCCCTGGGCATGCAGGTAGCCCACTCCAGAGTGGCATAGCAAAGCTCACCAACGTGCCCTGACTTCATGAAAGCCCCACTGCTCCTGCAGAGCCTGCTGAGCTTGCAGCCCAGCCCCGGAGAGCCCAAAGCACAACCTGAATCTCTCCCACCTGGGCCTGGCTTTATTGCAGAGTGGGGTCAGCTGCTCCTACAGATCCTTGAAGGGGCCTGTTCCCCAGAGATGGGCACCCCTGGCTGGCATAGAGGTGGGGGGCAAGCAGAGGCTGGAGCGTGCAGGCTCAGTCCCAGCTCTCAGGGAGGGCTTGGGTGAGGTGTCTGCAGCAGAAGCAGCTCCGGGCAGGATTAGGCAGTCCCAGCACAAGTCAATCCGCCTAAGCCAGGCACACAGGCAGAGCATGGGGGCTGAACGCCCCCATTAATAGCATCTGTATAAGCTTCTCAGGGTTTCTGGTATAATCAGATCACTAAAACCATCAGGACAGTAACTGCTGAACTTGAGCAGTCCAGGCACTGTCCTCCAGCAGCCAGGAATGCACGCTCGCTGCGATAGCATCGGCATTAGTAATGGGAACCCGGCGATAGAGCTACTCGTGGTTTAGCCCTTTCAGGAGCACAGCAGCAAAAGGAGGGCTTTATGGTTATTCCAGCATCCCTTTATCAAGCATTTGCAGTTCCCTAATTCCTCTAAGCCCCTCTGGCTGTGATATTGGCAGCAATCAGATTTGCCCATTTCCCTCCAGCCCTGCTACCAGCACATGAGTATCTGCCATCGCTGGCCGCAGGACGTGGTCCCAGCTCTCTGGCTGGGGGGGTCCTGGGGACCTTCTCTTGTGGTATTGAAGCCTTAGGGCTGGGGAGGCCACAGTGGGTGGAACCCTGCACTGTGGGGGCCGGGCGTTGAGCTTCCCACGGGAATGACTTGGCTGTGCAGCGTGTCCCAGGGAAGGGACGTGGGGACTCGACTCTGCTCTGCCAGCAGTGTGGCTGTGACAAGAGCTGCTGATTTTCCTGTATGGTGGGGCTGATGTTGCAGAGATCACAGTTGCTGGGGTTGTTTCTGAGGAGGCAGCTGCTGCCCCAGGTACCACCCTCGGGAGCTGAGCTAACAGGCAGCGGCTCGTGCCACAAGACTGCAGGTACCCCAACAGCCGCCGTCCCGGATGGACCCTGCTGCGGCACCACACTGGCACCAGTCCTGTCAGCCCAGAGCAGCCCTGTCGGGAGGCTCCAGCTGAGCCATCCCGAGGACACTGTGTGTCCCTGGGGCAGTCCTGTTGCCTCGAGCGTGGGCAGGGACTGCAGTGGTGTGGGCAAGGTGCTCTGCTGCCAGCCTTTCCTGGTGCTTTGAATGCTGCTCTCCCCATCTCTCCTGCTCCATGAAGGCTTCTGGGGCTGGAACAAGCTCTTCACTGTGCCCTTCACTGAAAGCCCTTTGATAGCCAGGGTGGGGGGTGCAGCCACAGCTGCCACCGGTGGGGGAGGTCTGATGGCACCGCAGGGTTTGTCTGTAAATTCAAGGTCCAGAAGCTGAAGGTGTAATCTCCCACCGTGCTGGTGCTGGGTCTAAGGCAGAGTCTGGGGGTGCCCTATGCCCAAGGAATGCAGCTGGGTCCCTCTCGTTGGGGATGGGGGGATGCTGGCACTGCGAGAAACTGCCTGAATGAGCCGTGTCCCTGCCCTGTGCAAAACACAGCCAAGCTGCCTTCTGAGAGGCACCGCTGCAAAGCCTGCTTCGCTTTTATGGAGAACAAGAGCTGATAGAGTTTGGAATTGTGGCAAAGGGGAGAGCTTGAGCTCACATTTAATTAGTTTGCTTTCATTCGCCTGGCCTTGCAATCTCATTCACTCCTGTGCTGAATACATCGCATTTCTCTCTGTTAATGCGCCGGGGCCGTCACGCGAATTCCAGACCACAACCCACAATCTGTTGCCGCGAGCTCACAGATCACGGGCAATAAGCACATTTATTTCTGAGTAGTGGGAGAACAAAATTCTTCAAAAGAGCAAGAGAAAACTGTCCTGAATGGCAGGAAAAAGGCTGTTTGCACCCGAAAATATACTGTCAGAACAATTGGTTGTTCTTTGCATGGGCAGAAGGACTGCATGGGTAACAGAGCACAGACTATGGGCATGTTGGTCTTTGAGGTCATTAATTTTTCTTGCTCTGATAACAAATTTCAAAGAGGCTTTTGTGCTCATTTCTGTATATTGAAGGATGGTTTTGGTGCCAAGGGCCCTCTGTCAGCCACTGCTCAGGTGGGTGGATAGCTGGTGCCCCGCAAGGTCAGTGCTGGGTCTGGGTGATGGCAGCTTTGGCAGCCACTGCCCCACCACCCCTCCTGTCCTGATGCCTCTTGAGACCCCCATAGCATCATCCCACCCCTGGGGACTGGGGTTGTGTCCGTGCTGCCAGCCCCAGGCGATGCGCAGTCCGCTCGCTCCCACGCGTAGCACAGCGCGCTCGGCACCCGCGCGCCCTGCAGAGGAGCAAGCGCTTCCGACAGCAGCTAAGTATAAACCGTGGGGGAGTGAAAGCTGGTTGGAGACATCCTCCCCAGAGCTGAGCTTCCTTCCTCGGTGTGTACGCGCCGGTATCTAGGCAGATCCCAGAATAGACCTGAAGACGAGCTGTCATTTTGCATTAAGGTCACTTGTGCTCCAAACTGTCCCGGATGTTTCTGTCCCATCTTGCAGGAGCCTGTGCCAGGGGCGTGCAGGGGTACACTGGGGTCTGGCAGTATGGGGCGGGCAGCAGGCAGGGCTGGCAGACCGCGTTTTGGGCACAGCTGCGGTTTGGGGGTGGCGACGCAATCTGGAGTTAAGATTGTTCATCACTCCTCTTTCTGGTGACGTGGAACATGCTCTTATTAATCACGGGTGCCAGGGCCCCCTGTGCTGCCACCTCCCCGCTCCAGCCTGGCTGTGCGTCTCTCAAATGCACACTTGCCCTTTACAAACTAAAGCATGTTAAGGATCTCATTACAGATCCGCTATACAGAGTGTTTTATTTCATGCTTTGTTAAGGACGGAATAATTTAAATGCATCCTGGCAAAGGATCTAATAAGAAATTAGTCAACTTTCTGAAAGCATAAAATATGGTTTAATCACAACATCCGTTAAGAATTAGAGTTCACATGACAAATAACCTGAGGATGCTGTTTTGCTCCTTTCTGGTAACACGCCAGCTTTACGGACTCAGGTTCCTGCATGACCACCCCAACTCTCCCACTGTGAGCTCATGTCCCACTGTGCCCCACCGTGTCCCACCAGCCAGCAAGCCCCTTCCCATCCCCTCCCCTGGCCTCCCAGGGCCATGCTGCCTTCTCCTTGCCTGACAGCCCCATCATTTTCCTTAATGGAGAAACTGTTTTGCTGCAGAGCTCCAAAACTGGTGGGCTGAGCTGTGGCCAGACCAGAGGCTGTGGGAGAGCAGCCACCAGCTGCCCATCCCGGGCTTGGGCTGGTTGAGGAAGCCTAAAGCACCTGGGAGTCCTGCAAAACTTTCCATGGAAGGAGAGTTGCCACTGGCACTGCCCTGGGGACCGATTCCCCTCGTCTCCTCACAGCAGGATGCCCATGGGGGCCAGGCTCAGCCTGGGGATGGGGTGCAGAGGGAAGCAGAGACCCTCAGAAATGAGCAGGGGCTAGGCTAGTCCTAGACCACCCCACCAGCAGCTCATGTGGGGACACCGAGATGCTCAGCCTCTTGAGTGGAGATTATTCAGAACCAACACAAGTCAGTGGTTGCAGACGACACGTGTGAAATGTCTCCTAATGCGCTAAGGGAATCGGCTAATGAATTTGCTGAACCACTGCTAATTAAAGAATTAATTTTTTAAGTCACGGGAAATATAACAGGAGAGGCCAGGAAGCCCATGGCAGCTGGGACTGGTTTTCCTGCGTCTGGGACTGTGGTTTGGCTGAGATGAGGGACCAGTGGTTTGGATGGGCACCAGCACATCCTGGCTGTACTGGGAACTGGAGCTAAGGACCAGCCAGGGAGGGGCACCCTGGGACTGAGGAGCAGGAGCAGCTCTGGGACTGCCCTGGCAGAGCCCAGCGAGAAGAGAGGTGAACCCACCTGAAGCCGAGGGGAAGGTCCCAGGTCCCACACTCCTACAAACCTGGACAAAACCACAACTCCAGCCAGGGACAAGCAGATTTTGGAAACTGCATCCTTCGGACAGACTCTCCCAGCCTTTGCCTTTCCCTGTTGTGTTCCCCTATCTTTGGTTCTCACTAGAAACCACTTTGATTCTCCAGAAGACAGAACAAAGTCAGCTTTCAGTGGACTTGTTGTTTCCCTTGGTGCAGGCTGCTTGTGCCTGTCCCTCTTGCCCCGCAGCCGGGGATATCCCCGTCCCGTGGTGCACTCCGAGGGGAAACTGGGCTGCTTTTGCTGCAGAGTGCCTGTTTGGAGCACTGACTGCTGCTTATCCCTGCACAAGCTGCAGCAAGAGGAAGCACTTGGTTATAAAGGCAGCTGGCAGGGACCACTCCGGGTCCCTTTTCTCCCCAGCACATGTGGAGGTGATGGTGTCAGGGGCCGTGGTCCATCTGGGGTGGCTCTTGCACTTTAGGGTGTATGAGCTCGAGTCCTGCAGAGCCCCAGTCCCATACACCCAAACAAGACAGGGCTGAGGGTTCCACATGCAGGTCAGCTCCAGGGGAGCACGCACCTCTGCCGAGAGCAGCGCGGGTACCCGCGTGTCTCCAGGGCCAGCCCTTAAATGTGGAAGGAGAGGCAACAGCTGGAAGGCACAAACGCGCTGGAGGATCGTGAGCAGCATAACAAGCAGCTGCTCTCTATGGCGTCACTGCCAGGGTGGGTTCAAGGTCCCCTACAACTTTCCTCCATCAGGAGTCCCCTGTGCAAAGTGCTCGGGCAGGGCAGGGGGGAGCGTGGCTGACAGCAGCGTTCGTGTGCCCATGTGGGGCTCCCCCAGCCTCGGCAGCACCGCGGAGCAAAGCCAGGCAAGCTCATCGATGCTCACTGCGCAACTCTGCCCGGTGCTCAGGCCGTTAGCTGCAATGAGATTACGATTCTGTGCGTAGGGATGAGGAGATGAAACAGCCAGTACTGGCGGAGCAGATGTAAACCCGGCTGTGCTGGAGCAGCGCTGCACCACGGTGTGCCCAGCACGGCGCTCACCGGCTGTGCAGCAGCAAAACTGATGCTGAAGGTATCAGAAGCAGAAGTTGAAAGGCACTGAAATCACAGAGGGATGTAAATGGTGGTTGGAGTCCCAGGGAGCTGTAGTCCCCCAGAGCAGTCACTCAGCAGTGTCCCTATGTTTCAGGCTTCACATCCAAATGTTCCTTTCTTCCTTTTCATTCTGGTCTTACCTTAATCAGTAGAATTCAAAACGCAAAAAATAATCAAGTTAAATTCAAGGAGAGCGTTGTGCTTTTGTTTAACGTCTCTGTAAAAGTAAATGTAATGAAGTGCCCAGGGCAAGCCAGAGGTTTATTGAGCTTTCCTGGAGTTTACTTGGGAAGGAAATCCCTGGCTGCTGCTCTGGTCCCAATCGTATGGAGAGCTGGCACCGTGGTGGGCACACGTCCCGGCTGGCCACTCAGGCATCTCGCAGCAGCACACAGTGCTTTTAGGAGCAAGTTGGTGCCTTCGCTTGCAGCCGCCACAGGGAGCAGATGTCCAGGCAGCCCCAGGCCAGCAGTGGGGCTGGGGGCTTGCAGACCCCCGACTCCAAGGGCACAGCCCCACGTTCCAGAGGCTCAGGTCCAAACCCTCCTGGGGATGCTGAGGGGGCTGGAATTATAGTCTTTAAGTATCTCACGTTAAGCACCTTCCCTGGCAACTGCTGTTTCCATGGAAAATGTTGACTCTGCCTCTCAGAGCTTTCTGCAGCGTCTCCTAGAGCCGCGTGCTGCTCACAGCTTATTTTACACCTTGCCCCGCAGCCCAATCAGACCCATCGGTGGTGAAAAAATCTGTATTTCACGCAATTAAACTCCCCGGCTGAATTGCCGGCGATGCAGCTCTGATTACTCTTCTCTCCCTGCGCATCGCTTTGCCCGACACAAAAGGTGAGTGGCTGCCTCGGCAGAGGCTTTGCCGGAGCAGGCGGCGTTTTGCTGCGGGAGGCCGGAGGAAGCCGGTTAATCGGCGTCTGTTCCCCGCCAGGCAGCAGCGTGAGGAAGACAATGGGAAAGAGCCGCAGCCTAATCAGGCGCTTTGAAATAGCCGTCTTTGCTGATGACAACTGCAAAAATAAAAGCTTTTCACAGAGGCTGAGCCAGAGCAACAAACTCAGCAGGAGCAAGTGAACTTCCCTGAACAAATGACCTCTAGATAAAGAGCCCAAATAGCAGCTCTGAAACGGTGAGATAAGACCACCGAGTTTCAGCAGAAACCCAACTTTCAGGGAATCGTCACAGGCTCATTAATGCTTTCCCATAATGAGCCTGTTTGGGAGAGCGGCAGGCGCTCAATCAGCCGCAGCTCCCCAGGGGGCTGATTTTGTGAGGCTGGCACAGCTCTAATTTCACACCCAGAATTGCCCAAGTCCCACTTTTCCCCATTTTTTTTACAGACAGCGGATCAGGAGCAGCACTGGTCCCTGCCAGCCCGGACCCTCTTGCTGCGGACGAGTTGATGGACAAGACGGGTGTTGAGGCTGGAGAGGTTGAGCATGCCACAGGTTCAGCTGGTGGAGCTGAGGAGCTCAGGCACGTCATGGGTTCAGCCGGTGGAGCTGGGGAGCTTGGGTACAGCACGGGTTCAGCTGGCAGAGCTGGGGAGTTTGGGCATGCCATGGGTTCAGCTGGTGGAGATGGAGAGCTCAGGCACACCATGGGTTCAGCTGGTGGAGCTGGGCAGCTTGGACACGTCACTGCCCTCAACCTGCTCCCAGCCACGGAGGATGGCACTGAGCTGGCTGCGGAGGAGACAACACTGCTGATGCAGAGCCACGTCCTGCCAACACCCACCGCTGCCCCCAGCGCTGATGCAAAACAAACTTTCTCTGTTAAGAAAAAGCCACCTAATCTAAAGCAAGTCAATACATCAAGGAAGCACCTGAGGCCCAAGACCACCCTGACAGGACCCCCCCGGGCTGCCTCCCCAGCCAGCTCGCTGGGCTCCAGGCTCCCCACTGCCTCCCAAGAGCCACGTGTGCAGACAGAGGCAGCGACCAGAGTGAGAGATGTGGAGCAGAGCCCCCCCGAGCTGCCCTGGGGTGGCCAGGCCACCACCAGTCGCCCTGCACTGCAGATCTCCCCGTCCACCCTGCCACTGGCGGTCTCTCGGCCCTTCCCCGACGGCACGAGTGATGCTGATGAGGCTCCAACCATGGCTCCTGTTGGCACTACCATTAACCAGGGGAGCAGTGCAGAGAGCGAGGTGCACAGCTCTGCAGCAGAAGAGAGCCAAGAAACCACCACGTCCACCATCATCACCACCACTGTCATAACCACAGAGCCCACACCAGGTAAGCTGCGCTGCCACCCAGGACCGGGGAGCACGGGCTTGTGGTCATAGAGTCATAGAATTGTCAGGGTTGGAAGGGCCCTTAAAGATTACCCAGTTCCAACCCCCCTGCCATAGGCAGGGACACCTCCCACTAGAGCAGGTTGCTCAGAGCCTCATCCAGCCTGGTCTTAAAAAGTTCCAGGGATGGGGCTTCCACCAGCTCTCTGGGCAACTTGTTCCAGTGTCTCACCACCCTCATGGGGAAGAACTTCTTCCTAATGCCTGACCTGAATCAACCTCTCTCTAGTTTTAATCCATTCCCTCCAGTCCTATCACTGCCCGACAGCCTAAAAAGTCCCTCCCCAGCTTTCTTGTAGCCCCCTGAAGATACTGGGAGGCCACAATAAGGTCTCCCCGGAGCCTTCTCCTCTCCAGACTGGACAACCCCAGCTCTCTCAGTCTGTCCCCATGGGAGAGGTGCTCCAGTCCCTTGATCATCCTCGTGGCCCTTCTCTGGACCCACTCCAGCACATCCATATCCCTCTTGCAATAGGGGCTCCAGAACTGGATGCAGTACTCTAGGTGAGGTCTCACGAGAGTGGAGTAGAGGGGGAGAATCCCCTCCCTCGACCTGCTGGCCACACTTCTCTTGATGCAGCCCAGGATATGATTGGCTTTCTGGGCTACTAGAGCACACTGCTGGCTCATGCTGAGTCTCTCATCCACCAGCACCCCCAACTCCTTTTCTTCAGGGCTGCCCTGGAGCCAGTCACTGCCCAGCCTGTACTGGTGCTTGGGATTGCTCCGACCCAGATGGAGGACCTTGCATTTGGCCTTGTTGAACTTCATGAGGTTGGCATGGGCCCACCTCTCCAGCCTGTCAAGGTCCCTCTGGATGGATCCCTTCCCTCTAGCATGTCAGCCACCCCACACAGCTCGGTGTTGTCGGCAAACTTGCTGAGGGTGCTCTCAATGCCACTGTCCATGTCACTGATGAAGATGTCAAACAAGACTGGCAGCTGCTGGGCAGCTGGCAGCACCGCCTGGCTTTGGCCTTTGGCCTTTGGGGTTGTACCTAAAACCTTTTGCACTTCAGTGGGGTTGGCTGCTGGAGCAGGGACACAAGTACTGGGATGTAGAGTGGTGGGAGGGAGCTGCTGAGTGGGATATTTCCCCAGGACAACCAGTGACAATGCCTGTTTCCCCCAGTCCTCTGCAGCATGAGCTTCCATGAGCCCGAGGGCTACATCGACTCCACGGACTACCCACCACTGCCCCTGCACAGCTACCTGGAGTGCACCTACAACGTCACCGTCTACACCGGCTACGGCGTCGAGCTCCAGGTGAGAAGCGCATTGTGCGAGGGGGTATCACCGTGGCCTGGCCCCCCTCCTCCATGGCAGCAAATGTTGCAAAGCACCCACAGCCTCGTCAGCGGCTGCCACGGGCACCTGCACTTGCAAATAAAGCCCCTTCCCAGGGAAAAAATGTAGAATTTTCTTAGGCCATGTAGTAGATAAACTGTACAAGGGAAGCAGTACACCCTGAATGCCAGGGAGGACCGAAGTGTTACAATTAATTTAACGAAGCCCTCCAAAGGCAATTTGCAAAAGGAGGTGCTTGGTCTCTGTGGGAAAGGGGGGGAGCGGCAGCGCTGTCTCCAGAACGGCCACCACCCTTCTGCCCTGGCCCCCCAGCCTGCTGGGACGTGTGCAGGCAGGGTGCATCCAGGTGGCCAAGAAGGCTGCCAGCACCCTGGCTTGTGTCAGCACTGGTGTGACCAGCAGGACCAGGGCAGGGATCATCACCCTGGACTGGGCACGGGGGAGGCCACTCTGTGGCACGACGGCTGCTGTGGAAGTGAGTCCTGGTGCAGAGGCTGCCCTGGGAGCTGGCAGAGCTGGGCAGTGCAGGGCGAGCACTGGGATGTGTGCGCGTCCTAGACACTTTCCCATGGCAGTAACTGTCTCCCCAAACCCACAGGGTGCTAAAGACAGGCTGCTCTGCTGTAAATCCGCCTCCATCCAGAATCCATCAGGTGACACCACTCCTGACCTCGCTCCATTGTAAGCTGAGATTTTAATGGAGCATAAAATTAGCCTCTCCACCCCCCCCGAGCTTTGCATTTCACTTTGCTGGTGCTTCTGAGCGTTTCAGACAAATTAAATCACAACAGCAGGTCCGCGCTGGCTGAGCATGGCCTCAACTGGAGCTGGTGGAGCAGGCAACGTGCAGCCCGTCCGGCAGCAGCTCCTGGGTTCCCTGAGTCCTGGGGTGCCTGAGATGCCCATGGGCAGCCGGGCAGGCCTAAGCCACCCCAGCTGGATGGGCATTGGTGGGAGCTGGACAAGGGTGGGCTCTGGGGCTGTGGGCAGCGGTGCTGAACTGATATGACCCAGCATGGCATTGGTGGGTGCTTGACCTGCTGCTGCAGGCAGCAAGCTCTGCAGAAGGCTTTTTAAAGGCTTTTTAACCATTTAGGCAGCAGCAGTGATGTGATTTCTGTTTCAAGGAAGCCAGAAATAGTACTCATGGCCAGCAAGGCAGCAGATTTATTCCCTCTCTTCAGTTCATGCAGGGGATGTCACCCACTGCTGATGGAGGAGGCAGACGGTGCAGTGTAGAAACATTGTCCATGCAGACCTGGTTTTAAAATGACCAGTCCACCCTGGATGTCATTCCTGGCCACTGGGGCAGGTGCAGAAAGCTTTGGTCCCATGGCTGGGCCTTGTCCCCGTTGCCACAAAGAGGCTTTGATGTAAGGAGCCGTAGCTGTGCCCAGCTGCTCCCGACAAGCCTGCAAGACCAGCACGAAATACCAGCAGCCGAGGGAGCAGAACCTGGAGGTGTCCCTGCACAAGGTGCCAGCCCTGAACCCAGCCAGCCCCGAACCCAGCCAGCCCCAGCAGCATCCAGCCCCAGCAGCATCCCAACCCCAGCAGCATCCCAGCCCCAGCAGCATCCCAACCCCAGCAGCATCCAGCTCCAGCAGCATCCCAGCCCCAGCAGCATCCCAACCCCAGCAGCAATCCAGCCCCAGCAGCATCCCAGCCCCAGCAGCATCCAGCCCCGGCAGCATCCTGGCCCCTCATGCCAGGGCTGGGGAAATGGGGCACAGCAGAGCAGAAGGGCCACTAATCAAGGGCTTTGGGCTATCTCTAGCCCTTGCCTCCCCTCCCAGGTGCCAGGCCCCACAGCAGTGCACAGGGAGAGTGCAGGGCCCCAGGGACCATCCCAACGCCGTGACTCAGTCTCCCCATTTCTAAACCAAGACCAATGGCCTCATTCTGTGCTGCTCTCTGGCTTGTACTTTGGGGAGTAATTAGCCCAGACGTGCCAGAAGGTGACAGTCCTAATTCTGTGCCACTTCCTACCTGAAGGGCTGGGACTGGAGCTGGCAGGGAGGACGGGTGACTGGAGGGGTGGCTCACAGCTCTGGGAAGCAGAGTGAGGGGTGCTGGATGGTGGGAAGTGCTGCTTGTCCCTGGTGTGTCAAGCGTGTCCCATCTGGGCAGGGTGGCCAGCACCTCCCCGCCACTCCCCCTTGTTTTTCCTGGTGCTGCCCAACTCTTTTCCAGTGCTTTTTAGTTATTGCCCACGTACAAGCGCTGTGAACTTTGGTGGCTCCAGGGCTAATTACACCGGGCAGGTGCTGGAGTAACAGCACAATCGCCTCAGCCTGACCTGGATAAATGGTGAACATCGAAGTGATGTGGGTTTAATTCACAGCTGCTGGAATGGGGCTGGGTGAGGGAGGCCTTGCTGGGTGAGGAGGAGGAGGAGCGGGGGCGGGAGTTGGGGCTGAGCTCTCCTGCCAGGATGGTGTGATGCAGAAGTGACCTCACGGGGGCTTCCTTTTTACACGTGGGTTTGCTGAGGCTGAGCTGGGAGCTGTGGAGGTCAGAGCAGCTCAGGGGTGCTGGTCTGGGAGAAGTCAGGCTGGGCTGGGAGTAGTGTGGGTGATGGGTTGCTCGACGGTGGGGTGGCCTGGGGAGCTGCGTGGAGCACTTTGCTGTCACAAGTGGTGCATGGTCTCAGCAGGTCCTGCTGGAGGTTGGATGTGAGGAAGGATGTCCTGGAGAACGAGGGAAGGTCTCCCCAGGATTCAGCAGGTGGAATGGGGAGGGCAGAGCAGCCGATGGTGAAGTGTTGCCTCACACCTCAGTGAGCCTAGTTAAAGACATCTGCAGGAGAAAAGAGAAGCCCCTGGGACAGAAAGGAGCTGACCCTGCATGGTGTGGGGGGGTCACCTCTCAGTGCAGGGGCCTGGGAGTGCAGAGCCCTGGGGCTGCTCCTGCAGACACTGGGAGACATTCAGGAGGCCACCAGCACCCTCTGCTTCCTTTCCTTGCATCCTTTGGAGTCAGACCCTCGCTCGCTGCAGGGGAAATCTCCCTTCAGTGAGGAGTGGGACAAAGCCTGGATGGCTGCCAGTGAGCCTGCCTGGTGTTGGAGCTGCTCAGAGTGATGTGAGAGCTCAGGGTCCCTGCTCAGCTCACTGCTGGCAGCCGCTCGCAGCATCCTGGAGAGAGCCATGCCTCACCCCGGCTGCCCCCCACTCTGGCTGGGTCGTGCCATGGCAGCCCTGGTTGCCGTGCAGCAGCCAGATCTCTGAGTGATTAGTTAAATTATATTTATTTTTTAAATTCTTGAATCGTCTTGGCAGGAAATAGCATTTCCCTAAAGAGATTTTCTAGTGGGTGAGCAAGGCTGGCAGCCTGAACCAAGGATCCCTCCTGTCTTCCCAACAGGCTCTTCAGGAGCTGACATTGGTGCAGCATTTGATTCAAGTAAGAACTTGTCCCCCTCAGCCCCTGGCAGGAGCTGGCCCATATGGTCCCTCTCGCAGCGGCTGATGGTCCCTGGCATGAGGCCACCGCATCCGTCTGTACCCACCCGTTACTCCAGAGCAGACGGGCTCCCCTGAGGATGCCAGTCTACCTGGCACTGGCATGGGGCACGGTGGGTCCTTCGCAGTGACATCCCTGCTCCAGGGTCCTCTGAGCCTGGGTTTGTGGGGCAGGGAAGGCTGATGGTGGAACTGAGTGATGTCCCCACCCCCTGCCCCCTGCGAAGGGCCAGGGGGGTCACAGAACCACACAGGATCCCAGCATGGTGAGGGTTGGAAGGGAGCTCTGGAGATCATCTCATCCAACTCCCCTGCTCCAGCAGGGCACATCCAGGTTATGTGCCAGGTGGGGAGATGGGCACGGTTGTGACAACAGTGACAAATCCTTCCAGTCACAACATGGTTGGGAGCGCTCGTGATTACGGGCTAAGGCTGTGGCGTGTGCTAAATATAGAGCCCCAGTCCTCACACACTTAAGGAGACAAATGATCTGATGAGCATCTTTCTGCTGAAACATGAGCCCATTTATTAAGCTAAATGGACGTGAAATGCAAATGTGACGTTACTTTTCAGCTATTTCCAAATAATAATTAAAGCCTTTTGGGTCTCCTCATTAAGCTCATTTGCTGTGTGACTCCCCATCCACCCCCTGGTCTGGATGAGGGATCCTGGGGAGGATCCCTGGTGCACGGCATGGATGGTGAGCACTGAGCCCTACAAAATACCCTGGTTTGTTTGCAGGTCTGTGCTGAGCAGCCCAGTCCTGGCTGGGAGCGGTGGGCTCAGGTCATGGCCATGGCCTGTGCTATGGTGTCTGAGATGCAGGTCTGCTCCCAGGGCTGATGTGGGTGGAGCTGGGGACTAGAGACTCATGGTACCCCTCCATCCTCCTCCCAACACTCACTGCCTCCACCTGCCTGCCCAAATCCCCAGTTTTAGCAGGGAAATAGGGCCCCAAAAATGTTGGGAGGGCTGGAACCCCTTTGCTGGGAGGCCAGGCTGGGAGAGCTGGGGGAGTTCAGCCTGCAGAGGAGAAGGCTCCATCTGGGGAGACCTTCTGGGGGCCTTTC
>JANIJG010002248.1:0-11975 GCA_024611175.1 Megaceryle torquata | reverse complement strand
TGTTTTTTTTTTTTTTTTTTCATCCAAGAAGAGAAAAAAAGAATATACAAAAAAAAAAAAAAAAAAAAAAAAAAAAAAAAAAAAAAGAAGAAGAAAAAAGTGTGCTGATTTTCCAGGACTGCTCTCACGGCCGGCTGAGCAAACGCTGGCGGTCCCCGCTGCCGCAGCCCGGGCTGGCTCTACAGCCCCTTCGAGCCCCCCCCCCGCCCGGGTCGGCGGGGGGCAGCGCGGCCCCGTTTCAGGCGGCGGGAGGGGAGGGACCGGAGGAGGGTGGGCCCGGCACGGCCAGGCCCCCGCCCGCAGCGCGGCGGCCCCAGACGCCTCCCCTTCCCCGCGGCGACTCCGATCCCGGCTCCGCCGCTCCCGCTCCTCCTCCGCTCCGCACTTTGTGTCTCGCCGCCGCCGCCGCTCTCAGTCAGCGGCGGGGCCGCGGCGCGCAGGGTTCCCGGAGCCGGGCGCGGGGCGCAGCGGCCGCCCGCCGTCCGTCCCCCTGCATGGCGGCCGCCCCGCAGCCCTAAGCCGGCCCCCGGGGCCCGGGGGAAGGCGGCGCGGGAGTCGCGGGGCGGGGGGTGGACGGGACGACGACGACGGGACGTTGGCCGGAGGCGGTGCCCGCGGCTCTCCCGCCGCGGCAGCATGGCGCGGGGCTGCGGACGGCAGGAGGCCGCCGCCGCCGCGACCACCACCGCCCGGGACCGCCGGCCGCGGGGTCGGGGGCCGCTCGGCCTCCTCTGCCTGGCACTGCTCTGCGGGCTGGGCGCCGCCGAGGCGGAGTTCTCCATCCTGGACGAGGCGCAAGTTCTGGCCACCCAGATGAGGAAACTCGCCACCGAGGAGCTGGGGGTCGTCACTATGCAGGTACGGCCCGGCCGGGCCCGCGCCTCGCCTGGTTTTCCCTCCCTCCCACCCTGCCTCCTCCACACGCTCTTGCCGATTCCCGTTTTGCCTTTTCTTTCTTTCTTCGTCCCTTTCTTCCCCCTCCGCGGTTCTTTTATTTGAAAACTTTCCCTTCCCCTGGCGCGGGCCGCCCGGCTCCTCTCAGTCCCGGCCCCGCTCCCCCCGGAGCTTCGCTCCCCCGTGAGCCCCGGCCCCGCTCTCCCCTGAACCCCGCTCCCCTCAGCTCCGGCCCCGCTCCTCCCAGAGCCCCGGGCCGGCTCGGGCGGCGGGAGCAAGCGGGGCGAGCTGAGGGACACTGTGGGGGTAGGTGCCGGGGCGAGCTCCCGTTTTATGTGTGATTTACACAATAGAAGCGAGCGGAAAACTGATCCCTTCGAAGTCCCGAAGGCCGGATTTTGCAGAGGGGTCCGAGCCCTGCCTTGGGGCTGAGCCCGCCGCCCTCCCGGTCGGGCTCGTGGCTCGGTGCTAACCTGGCTCCCGCCCGAGCATCCGTCCTTCTGCCCGCTGCGGGCAGGGAGCTGCAATGAGTCGAGTCTCGCCCGAAGAAACGCTCGGGTCGGGGTAAAGAAAAGCTTTCTGGCCCGAGCGTGCTCTTGGAGAAGTTTATTCAGGTGCCTTATTTCATTTCGGGTGAAGGTGGTGATGAGGAGTTACTTTGCATCTCGGCCTTGGGGGCTGCATCTTAATGGGGTGTTCCGTGTAGGGACTGGTCGGACTGGCAGGGTGTGCTGGTACCTGCGCTACAACTATCGCCTACGGACCCTCGGAGGAGACGGGGGAGGCAAAAAAGTGAAATCAGATCCCATGCGGCTTTCAGGGGAAGGTACGGTCAGTAGCAAATGCAATTTTAAAAGCCTCCCCGGTTGAAAAGGAGACACTTTCATAGGATCAGCAGGGGGCTCTCCCCAAATGGCCTTTTATCTTCTCTAAACTGGCGTCATTCTCTCACCTCTGAAACATCATTGTGTTGGCCGGCCTCCTAGGGCTGCGTTTTGTCCGGGAAAACACTGAGCTGTCTCTTGTCCTTGATGCTAAGAAGACGTGGATTTAAATGACTTCACTTAACAAGGTAGACTATTGATGTGCTGAATTCAAAGAAGTCACTTTTTTTCTTATGCCGTGCATCCGCATGTATCTGTTTCCCCTAAAAAGAGAAGAGCATAATCCTGGAAATGGAGGAGTGGCTGGTTAATGCAAGTTAAATCACTATCATTTTATTTGCTAAATCTGTTTCTGGCCTTAAAAAAGCCCCAGCAAACCAAACAAACCCAAAACATCTAATGTGATCACCTCAACACATATTTTCTTTAAACAAGCAGCTCATAAAAATATCCCTGGTTACCGTGCCGTGATACGCTAGCTAAGCAGTTTTGCTTCCCAAGAATTGTGCCGATAGTAGAAAGTCGGGAACAATCTGGGTGCTGGTGCACAAGGTTGGAAATAATGTGAAAACTGTGTTTACTATTAGCTGGCTATTTAAGGCCTCAAAGTAATTGAATGTGGTGAAACTGGTTGTTAAACTCTGAAACCCCTTTTCATACTGAGCTCTGTTTTTATATGCTTAATATTTTGGCTCTCTTAACTCCCATCAAGCTAATGCGCAGCCTGTCCTTTGCTCTCCCCTGTAACATTATTACAGCTGTTTAAGATTAAAAACCAGTGGGAACAAACCTCCCCTGATTTTAGACGCTTCTTTGCTGACCTCCTACAGTAGGAACAAAAAATGTTATGACATGTGTCAGTGCAGCCTGTGCTTCACGCTTGATTTTAGGGCAGAAATTTCCTGAAATTCCTAAGGCTGGGTGTAGCTGGCACAGAATTACCCTTTTCTCCGCTTGTGCGGGGCTGTTGGCGAGCGGTGGTGGGTCGCCTGTGCCCCGGGAGCATCCGCACAGCGGGGATGCTCGGGGTGATGCAAACAGGTGCCGTGGCAGGGCAGAAAGGAGGGCTGGGGGAGTTTGGAGTGAAAGCACCTTTGGGCTTGAATTAGATCTAAATCTAAGGGTATCATCCTGGGTTTGGAGGGTGACCTGGAGGCAGGCCCCGAATCAGGACCTAGCGAGAGGAAGCTGTGGTAGCCAGAGGAAGGATTAATAACCAACCGTTTGGGAGCTGCGGTTTTATTTAGTTTTATAAATTGTAGAGAAGGAAGCGGCAAGATTTAATGGTTCCCTTGCACGCTCTCTTCGTGCTTTGGTCCTTGCCAGTTGTGGCTCCCACATCTGCACATCCTGGTAATAGGCAGGAGGTGGTGTCACCAGCTGCTGCAGGGGGATGTAACTGCGGGAGAGGGCTTTGGAGAAAGGATAGGTCTGAGCTGGAGGTGGGGAGGAAGCATCCAATGAGCAGGTGGAAATGCTTACATCGAGCAAAGGTAAGAGGTTGGTTTGGGTGTGTTTTGAGTCTGGAAAAAGGAAATTGTAGACAGAGCCTCCATAAATGCAGGAAGGGAGGATGAGGTGGAGCCTCCAGAGCGGACACTAGAGGAGCAAGTGGAAGAGGTAAGAGGAGAGCCACAAATTTTGTGAGCCTTAAATGCCTGTGAAAAGGGGCAGGGTGTAATGATTTTGGAAGATGCGAGATAGAACTTCGTGTTGTTAATCAAATGACATTATTTTGTGTTGTTGGGAAGAACGAGGTGCACGTATGTCTGTGTTGTAATATAGGCTGAAGCTGCAGGAAGAATGAGATTTCTGACAATTGTTTTTGGCACTCGGACCACTGCTTTCTATTTATAGACACTTGTGTTGAGTGCAGCTTCTGACTGTTACCTTTAAGCAATGCTTTGTTTTCTCACCCGTAGAAGTGCTCTGATTTCATACGTAATATTTCCTCCTTGAATGGTAGTGCATGGAGCAGCCAAAGATAATGTCACATTGGTGACGACTCATGAGCTGCATCATTTGCTGGACATATTGGACGGCAGTTTAGCAGTTTCTTATTTAAGTTTCAAATTAGAATATACATCTTTCTACCCTACAAAATGTTCACATTATTTCTCCAAGAGTGGTTAGATGTAGAAAGTTCATTGATTGTCTGGCTTCCTCAGTGGCACCGATTAACGTTCCCCCTTGGTTTGACAGTTCTACCAAACGCACAGTTAATGACGTTGCTGTATCTTAATGTCCCGTGTATATCCTTTGATGCATCGAGGGTTGGGGTGGTGTGGACATGCTCACGTGCTCGTCTGGTTTTTTTTGCCCTGATCAACAGAGGTGGTCTGTTTATGATTCTCCCCAAAGTTCAGCAGTAATTCTTCCAAATTAACCAGCAACCACCGCACCACCATCTCTTACTCTTCCCTCCCCTTCCTGTGGGACGGAGGGTGCTGTGATGGCAGCAGGATGCAGGTACTGTACCTACAGCCCTCTGAATCCATTACCTTCTTTTATTTGTTAGAGCGCGTGTTGACAGCGTCCGTATCGCTGCAGGGAGCAGCTTCTGGCAGCAGGCTGCATCCTTGGAAGACGATGTGCAATCACATCTCCGCTTGCCAGCCCGAGCGGCTGTATTGCTTGTCATTACTCAGTAGATTGTGTCTTAAATAGCCCAGTGTCATCATTCGCAGAGGGCTGGAGCTTGGTGAATGAGCAGCTCACGTGACAGTCCTGTAATATATTCTCCTGGGCAGAGCTGACACTTGGCAGTAATTAAAAGCTAAGCGTCCCTTTATACTAAAATTATAACTAAATTGGTGGTTGTGGCCTGACCTGATCTGCTGGTGGAGTTTCACCATCCCTGTTAACCTGGCTCGTCTGATCCTGGCTTCTCTGAATGGGTTGAAATTACAGAGTAGGTTGTTGGTTGAAACAACTGAAATTCTTTGGTTGGGAGGTGAAGGCAAGAAAAAAATAAATCAAAACTTTTGTGAGCGTTTTGTTTGGGTCTGGCAAGGTTTAACTGGCTAAATCTGCACGGGGCATTCAAGGTGAGGACTATTTTTTGATAGTGTAGGGCAAAGTAAGATGAGGATATAATACTTGCAGAGAGAGTTGAAAGGATTAAGCAATGCTTTGAAGATGAAAAGCATTATTAAGAGCTTCTATAATTTTCAAAAAGCATGTTGATGTTTCTAGCCAGATAGTAACAAAAGTTATAGGCCTGGAGGGCTTTGAATATTTTTGGAGGCAGTTCTGCCATCTTACTCCTTTATACATGCTCTGTGAAGGAGGCACAGCCCTTTCTCACTGCCATTCATCTTGGAGAATGGAAGAGAAAGGAGAAAAAAAAAAAGGCAGTTGAATCTGAAAACAGCAGGTTGCTGGTCAAATTTTTCTTCCCCCCCCAAGCTTCTTCTTGATTAGCAAACACATTATTTATTTATTTTTCTAATAATTTGTCTGACCATATGTTTTTTCAAGAACAGATTGTGCACAGACCAGAATGACACGGAGATGGGGAGATGTCCAGGGCTTTATATGGGGAGGATGCCCTGACACCACTGTTCTGAAAAATCCACGTTCTTTGAAGATTTCTGGGTGATGGCAAACAGTTGAAGTCACCAGAACTGTCCATTTATATAATCTCTTTGAAAACGAACACTGACGGAATACTGTATTTTTTTTTTTTTTTGTCTAATAGGATGGTCTTTTGGCTCATGACAGTGGATTTACAACTCAGAGATAAATCCCATTTTGAACTGCACTGCAGATGAAATGCTAGGACAGTGGTTCTCTGTCTCAGAAATCAGGGGTTTCACACATTTCCCCTCTTCTTGCTATGGGTATTTACAAACAAATCTGTTGCTGACTGCGAGATCCTCGCACAGCAAGTGATATAAAGCACTACAAGTCCTCCAGCACCGGGTCTGAAACCTTCACCTCTGTGGACCCTCAACAAAATGACAGCATAGAAAACTGCTTCACTGTTTTTTGGTTTGTGTTTGTTGTTTTTTTATTTTATTTTATTTTATTTTCAGGTTGTTTTCAGCTTATGAAGCTGAAATCCAATAGAAAAATATAAGTGAAGAAGGCTGATAAATGTTTGATGATATCTTTTTGGGGGGGGGGGGGGGATGGGGGGGGGGTTGGGAGATTATTTGGCAGTAGTGCTCACTTTAGTAATAATTACAGAGTAGAAACCAATGGAGTAAAACCTCATCTGTTTTACATGATTATGCCTTGGTTTGAATCCAGCTACAGCAGCCTTTTTCAAGGCTTTCTGAAGACCCAAGACTGCAGCAGTTTTTCATCCTGTTCCACGTGGATTCTGGTTTTTTCTTTTTCTTTTTCTTTTTCTTCTTTTTTTTTTTTTTTTTTTTTTTTTTTTTTTTTTTTTTTTTTTTGTTTTTCCAGCGTGAAACATTTCAGAGAGAGAGAGGGAGGTCGGTCTTGGTGGAAGGGCAGTGAAAACAGCTAAGTGTAGGAGCCTGAATCTGAATTTTTAATTAGGCTTTGAGTTGTTTCTTCAAAGCATCAGGACATTGTTAGTGATGTAAGTCTTGTTGCATTAGCAAAGACTGACGTTTCACTTCAAACGGCGAGAATGCAGCTGTCCTGCGCAGATAAAAGTTGCCGAGCGTGGTGCAGCGAGGTGGGGTGGTAGATAATTAGCTGTCCCCTGCACCGCCACGGCGAAGGACCCTGCCAGTCGCGCTGGGGACCCGAGGGGTTATTAGCAGCAAGAAATCCAAGTACTCTGTGAAGCGATTGGGAATCTCTCAGCTGTGGCAGGGCTGATAACACGTTATGTTAAGAAGGTGCAAAAGTAAATATGGCCTGTGTTAGCCTACTTTTTTTTTTTCTTGGCTTAATTCAGCAGAGGAGGAATGAATGGTTAATGCCTGATGATCTGAACATAGCAGAGAAGCTGCTCTGCTGCTGGTAGCTTGGCCAGGCACTGGTGAGAGGAAAAATCTCACGCTTATTGTCAAACAACATGGAGTGCTTCACCTTCTTTCTGACAGAAAGGCAAGATATGTTTGAGAGAGGAAGAAAACGTGAAGCATTAAAGGAGCATCTTTAGTATGTTTACCAGTTGCTTTATGTCCATGGATAAAAGGAATTAAGTATTTACAGAGTTTTTTTTTTAGTTAACAATTACTGTTTTCTGTTCATGAGTTATTGGTGAAAAGATAGCAAAGAGATGGTGAAGAAATGGCAAAGAGATTGGAGTCTTGTCAGTTCAGCATGTGAAACTGCCCATCTATAAGGAATTATCCCAAATTTCTGTATGCCCTTTGTCAGGATCCTGCATAGTTTGAACTGCTCAAAGCTGGGGTACAGGGTTACCTCAGTGTGAGCCTGGTTCTCTGTGAAGCCTGGTAATAGTGATGCTTTATGGATCAGAACTTATGGGGACATTGCTGGGGACATCATTAAGGGTCCCAGGAATTATTTGTTAGTCTGTAGTTGAATAGGAAAACACTAACTTTGGGTTTGTTTTTTTTTTACTGTACATGGATAATGTAGCTTGAAACTTGAAATTCAGGTAACAATCCCAGGAGAAATTTTAATGAAATCACCTTTATCAACAGCCTGTAAGGTCTCAGTAGAGTTTCCCAAGTGATTTTGCAAAAGTATATTTGCACAATTACAGTCATTAGTAAAACCAAACTATTGCGTCTCCCCTTACCAGCTCCTCAGCCAGAAGCAGCTGATAAAACCAGCTTTTACCTGGTGCCGTTTCCCTTTGAGCACACGGTTTTGCTTAACTTCTGACTGTGATTTGAAGCTGCAACCACTCTACTAATAGAGCAGAAAAGCCCCAACACCTTTTTGAGAAGAGCTGTCACTTTAGTTGCAGCATTTCCGCAGAGCTGTCTAGCCAGGGCTCGCTGTCTGCTTTGGGCCATTTTTTTTGCACACACTCCTGCAATGCAGTAGGAATTTTTGGTTATACTTACGATCGTCATGGGTGGAAATGAGGCCAGGGAAAAAGGCTTTAAACCAGACACATCTGGAAGGTACCATAAAGGTTTCTGGAAGCTGGAACATCTCAAGCAGAGTTTCTTGTGTGTTCACCCTGGTAGGGTTATGAGAGTATTTTTGTGCCATTTTTTGTGGATTTCAGACCAGGTTACGACTGAAGGGGAGTTCAGCTTGATGGTGATGATATGACGGACGGTACCACACCAAAGGGACGAGGTGCTCCCACAGCCTCCCTGTCTCTGGTTCAGCCCCTGCCTCCCTTGCTTTCGGCAAAGGAAGTATTAGAAATATTTCCTCATGGGCTGTACTTTCACCTCAGAAGTAATATCGAACAAAACCTGGGGAGGTGTTTGTGGTGATGGGGAGGAGAGGAGAAGGGACAGGCTCCCAAAACTAGCCATAGTGGGAACCTGTTTGCCTGGAGCAAGTCCAGGCTCTGAGCCAAGGCTGGAAAGGGCTTCCCAACCTTTAGGAGGATTGCGTGAAGAACTAGGAGGGCTCTTTGCCTCTTATTTGTTGGAAGATAAATGAACCCCAAATTGTGTGGGTCAGGAACATAAGATTGTATCATAGAGACTTTCCCTTTGTGCGAGGGCGGCATTGGATAGTAGAATGGATAGCAAGTTACTAAATATATTGGTGTTAACAAAAGCAGAAGCCATGTTAGCACAAAGAATATCAGCTCTGGGATCCCTGCATGCTTGCGATCGTTTCTTCTTCCCCCTTACCACGTGATGGTGGATGGGTGTGAAAACCAGTCAGTGTTACAGCCGCAGGGAGAGGGGTTCAGCAGCATCCGGACGACGGTGCCAGCAGTGTTGGCAGAGCTGTTCCTGGCCAGGAACTGTTCCACAGCTGCTGTGTTATCAGGCAGGCTGTTGCTGCCCCATGGGATTGTTCATCTTGCTGATGCATCACCCCAAACCTGGCTGCTGCTTTGGGAACGGAGAGAGCCCAGATCCTCGTCAAAGACTGGTCACGTTCGACTTGCAGTAGTACTGTTCTGCCTCAGAACAGTGAAGGAGAGGAAAACAAAGTCGTGTGGTGCTTCCCAGGCTGAAGTAGATGCCGAGATGTTTTATGGATTGGCGAGCATCAAGGGAGGAGCGGTCTTTGGGAATACAGCGGAAACCTTGGTACTGCTACAGACCTGCGTGCTTTGTGGGAGCAAAATAAAGTTTGCCTGAAGTGTTTGCTTTCAGTGGTAGCCTGTCCATTGCAAATCAACACATGGGAAATTCTGGTGGAAGCTTTGTACAGAAGGTAATTTTCAGATGATTTTTTTGTTTAGTTGATGGTCAGTGAACTAGCAAGTTATTTTCCCTTGTTTTTTCCAATACAGAAGTCATATGGGGTTTCTGACTTTTGATTTTGTTAACCTGGGCGCTATTTGGAGGAAAAGAAAGAAGTAGGATCTCTCATTGTTGTGAGGAATGAAAAAGTGGAGGAGAAAAGGCCACTTAAACTCAGTAGATCTAAATTTCAGCTCAGTGTTTGGCTCTCAGGAGAGGCTGGAGCGGGCGCGTGATCTGCAGGTTCAGCTTCCAGCTGACAGCAGCTGGCATGGTCAACCCTCGTGGACTTGATGTATTCAAGAGGGGTCAAACCCAACATTTTGGAGACAGAAGTTTTGTGGAAGACTTACAAAGGATAAAATGAAAGGATTTTTAATTGGAGGATAATGTATTTGGCCGTTTTAGCAATTAAAGGATATTTAATTTCAATGCGGTGCAGCTGCAGCCTAGGTAGTTAGACTGCCCTGTGCTGATTGTTTGCCCAGAGACTTGTGTCGTGTGAATTTCTTAGCTGTCTTTCATTTTTATTTATTTATTTATTTATTTATTATTAGTGGCTACCCAGGACTGCCAGGCATGATGTTGGATTTATTTCCTTGGTCTGGTTTGGTGGAGCTCAGCTACAGAAAACAATTTACAGGGAAAACTTCACTTTCTGGTGCAGGCAGGAAGACAGGAATAAGTACTGAGGATGGCTCATTTGTCACATTACCCAGCAGTGGTCAGGCTTCTGTTTTTAAACTGTAAATTTCAGTCTTTAATCTGTTGGATTAAAATTAGAAGATGTTATTCCTGGATACTCAGTGTCTTATGTCTTGCTTGTAGGAGGTGATGATTTAAGAAGAAATAAATAAAAAACTGGGGAAAAAAAAGTAATATTAAAAGAAGTCTGCTTTTCATTTTTTGATTTTTGACTGAAATGAAACTCATTTCAATTACAATATTCAATCATTTCAAATGTAATATTCCAACTCTTCCTTTTGAATTCTGGTGCTGTTGTATTTTCCGTAGCGCTAGAGGATTTCTGTAGCTACTCTCAGGGATACACTTGATGGTCTTGAAGTTGTTAAAATCAGTTAGCTGAAGATCCAGCTGTTCCTGGCAGAAGTGCCTGTGATGTGCCCAGCTCGCTGCTGGGACTGCGGGATTTTAGTCCAAAAGTTGTGTTTGGTTTGTAACAGTTTAGATAGCGATGTACCGAGGATACTGTATTTCCATTCAAGCTGCTGGATGCAAAGCCAAAATGAAAATAATCCCAACATAACCATGATAAGTAGATAACTGGCTTAATAGAAATGACTTGTCGTTTGTTTCTGTTGGGTAAGAAATTGAGTCTAATGAATTCTAAAATACTAATTCACTGTGGTATCATGTAAATGTAATTTTGCCTTTCCCTTCATATTTATGTATTTATTCAGTAAGTTGTTGACTGTAAGTCTAGAAGTACATAAAAAAAAAATTGGTAATTGCAACCTCAGACTTTCAAACATTGCTTTTTCATACGTATCCAAGAATAGAAGGTCAGCCTCCAAAAATAAATGAAACCCAGCATACATCACCATGGTTTTCGGTGCTTGAAATGGAGGATTTCTCTTGGAGAAGCAGAGGTGCAGCAGCTATTTTGAGAAGGAAAGGGAGGACTCAGAGTCAGGATGAAATGAACGCAGACGTGCTATGTGAAGGCTCATTTGAAAAGCAAGACCTGCTGAGTGTGCTCTCTGCTTCAAGCGTGTTGTCTGGATGATTTATTAGAGCCTGAAAATTCGTGTGAAAGGAGAAGAGAAAAAATAAGTAGCTAGAAAAAGATAATACAGTCATTTAAAATGTTAGTAGAGAATGTATCCTTTGGGGATTCTTTGGAAAGTTAATGAAAGCTGTTGTCTGCTCTGAGCCAAGTGAGATGCAAGCTGCTAGAGTGCACATCAGGTGTATTCCAGGCTCTTACCTGCTTTTTATTAATTCACATCTGAGTGCATCTTTGATACAGAAAAACCCCCATCCCTGTTACTGTGTGTTCAAGACCTTTGACCTCCAAACCCTGACTTGTTGGGAAGTGTAGGGGCTTCCCGTGAAGTTGTGCTTCAGGCTTAGAGATTAAAGAGATTAAAGACTGTCCCGTGCACAACTGGGCTTCTGTTGCCTTCCAGCATCGCTCCACTGTTTCCCGAGCTCCGGTCGGCTTGTTTTGCGTCGCTTTCGCCATTCCCAGTCTCCTGGCTTTCCAGTACCACCAGCGTGCTGGCAGCAATTTCCCTGTCTGTCGGCATCGGACGAGTGCTTATCCCTCCTCCATACGATGTGCGTGGGGCTGAGGTGGTCGGTGCACAGCTCCAGTATGGCAGATGGCCACACCTTCCTGGTCAGCACAACAAACGTGATTGTAACAGATCCCCTGAATTTTGTGCCTGATGGAAAATATCCCTGTGGGACAAGGAGCTGGGTGGTCACCTAGGGCTGTGAGTGCGTAGACCTGAAGATCTGCAGAACACTGTCTGCCTGACAAAACCCAGCAGTTTCCTAACCATCCACTCCTGTGTCCACAAGGAGCTGAGATGGATTTTGGGCACTGCTGCTAGGAGATGACATTTCATGTTGATGCTGAAAACAGATTCATGGCCTTCTTGGGATTCTTGCTCTGAAATAAAGCTAGAGCCAGTGTTAGCATCAAACCCTGATTACTTGCGTGTCCAAAAAGATACTTAAAAGATGAAAACCTTGCTCCAGCAGGTCTGTGGGCTGGCAGCGTGGCTGGCAGCAGATCCTGCAGAGGCTGGGATGTGAAGCTGGCGTGCAGCCATACCCATGCTGGTGAAGACTGTCAACGTGTGGCCTTGCTTTAATGCAGAAAGGAGAAAAGATATATATATATATTTTTAAATTATATATATTTTTTTTTCCTTTTGGTGGACAGAAA